>CAUYPK010024591.1:0-30789 GCA_963574355.1 Loris lydekkerianus
TTAGAGATCTAAAAATAGATCTGCCATTCAATCCTATAATTCCTCTACTAGGTATATACCCAGAAGACCAAAAATCACATTATAACAAAGATATTTGTACCAGAATGTTTATTGCAGCCCAATTAATAATTGCTAAGTCATAGAAAAAGCCCAGGTGCCCATCAATCCACAAATGGATCAATAAATTGTGGTATATGTACACCATGGAATATTATGCAGCTTTAAAGAAAAATGGAGACTTTACCTCTTTCATATTTACATGGATGGAGCTGGAACATATTCTTCTTAGTAAAGTATCTCAAGAATGGAAGTAAAGGTATCCAATGTACTCAGCCCTACTATGAAACTAATTTATGGCTTTCATAGGAAGGCTATAACCCGGTTATAACCTAAGAATATGGGGAAGAGGGAGGGGGAGGAGGGAGGGTGATTGGTAGGATTACACCTGTGGTGCATCTTACAAGGGTACATGTGAAACTTAGTGAATGCAAAATATAAATGTCTTAACACAATAACTAAGAAAATGCCAGGAATGCTATGTTAACCAGTGTGATGAAATGTGTCAAACTGTTTATAAAACCAGTGCATGTTGTCCCATGATCACATTAATGTACACAGCTATGATCTAATACTAATAAAAAAAAAAAAAAAAAGAAAAAAAAAAAAGGAGTTTTGGAAATGAAAACACAATGAGCACTTAGGAAAGTGAATTTGGAGCAGGACCATTCTTACCAAGATGAAATTAAGTTTTACCATGGAATATACCCATGATGAAGGGTCTTAAAAAAGTTCCTGAAAGATGCATATTAAGAAAAAACTATGCTTGGACTTCAAAACTTTTTTGCAACAAAAGAAACATATACTATAAGTATAATATGTCTGAACAGGATTTAGTCTGAGGCACTAGGAAGGATAAGACACCAGTTTGAAAAGAGCTCCTGTCAGAGCAACACGAACTCTGCTAAAATTGCAGCAAGAACAAATATCACATTTATGTTGAAGCTAGAGTGGAAGAATGGTGAAATCAGTGATGCTTTATGAAAAGTTTATGAGGATAATGCCCCAAAGAAATCAGCAGTTTACAAGAGTATCCTTTAAGAAGGAATGAGGAGGAGATGAAGCCCATAGTGGCAGACCATCCACCATCAATTTTTGAGTAAAAATTCATCTAATTGAAGAGAATCAATGATTAATAGCACAAACAATATCACCATAAACATCTCAATTGGTTCCACTTATGTAATGATGACTGAAAAATTAAAATTGAGCAAACTTTCCACTCAATGGGCGCCAAAATTTTTGCACCCAGATCCACTGCAGACAAGAGCAAAGCTTTCAATGGAAATTTTAAGCAGGATCAAGATCCTGAAGCATTTCTTCAAAGACTCATAATAGGAGTTAGAACAGGGCTTTACCAGTATGATCCTGAAGACAAAGCACAATCAAAGCAGTGGCTACTGAGAGGGGGAAGTGTTTCAATCAAAGCAAAAGCAGACCGGTCAAGAGTAAAGGCTGCAAGCAACAGTTTTTGAGATGCTCAAGGTATTTGGCTTGTCAACTTACTAGAAGACCAAAGAATGACAACATCTGTTTATCAGGAGAGTTCTTTGAGAAAATTAGCCACAGCTTTAGGAGAAGCCCAGAAAAGCTTCACCAGAGAGTCTTTCCCCACCAGCAATGCTCCTACTCATTGTTCTCATCAAATAAGAGCAATTTTGAGAAAATTTTAATGAGAAAAAATTCAACATCCACCTTACAGTTCTGATTTGACTCTTTCTGACCTCTTATTGTTTCTTAATATATTAAAAAATCTTTAAAGGACACTCATTTTTCTTCAGTTAATAATGTAAAAGACTGCATTGGCATGGTTAAATAATTCAATTCTTTAGGGATGGGCTAAACGGCTGGCATCTTTGCTTACAAAAGTGTCTTGAACTTTTTGGAGTTTCTGTCAAAAAATAAAGTGTATATTTTTAATTTTTATCTTTTAATTCCATTTTCTTTTTATTTATTTATTAAATATATTAAATCATAGCTGTGTACATTAATGCAATCATGGGGTACCATACACTGATTTTATATACCATTTGACATATTTTCATCTGAAATCCCGTTTTGTAATATTTTCTTCCACACAGGACATTTTTTTTTCTCTTATTACAAAAACCTGAACTTTTCCTAGTTTTAATTTTGAGAACGCAAGAGCAAAATTTGCCAATGAAGATTACAAAGGATGTTGAGAGTATCAGTATAGCAATAGTGCTGAGCCTGACTAACTTAAAATGAGGAAGAATTGAATATTAGTAGGAAGTATCTTTAATTTTAATGTTGTGTTACTTAACAGCCCAATGTGCTGGTAGTAGCAAAGCCAAAGATGTTAGAAAATGATTTTATCATAACACTTCTCTTTGAAAGATATTAGATTCTTAACACACAGTACAAAAAATGAGAAAGGCTTTATAACTTACTGCTGGGAATGATTCACAGTTGAGAACACTAAGACTCATGCATATTATCTCAAGCTTTGAAGGGCTCAGGCAGTTGTAAAAAAGAAAACTTCAATTTTGGGGTACCAAAAGAGTGTTCATTGGGAGAGGGATAAAACAAATGCTAAAATCAACTTACTGAGCTGGCTTGATGTTTAAACGTGTCTTCCTACACAGATAAGTAAGGGACTGGGTTCTCTTATGTGGGCTGAGAAGGTCCTAAAGAAAAAGTGTGCAAAAGATGGACTGAAGGCTCAGTGCCTGTAGCTCAGTGAGTAGGGCACCAGCCACATACATTGAGGCTGGCAGGTTCAAACCTGGCCTGGGCCTGCTAAACGACAATGATAACTGCGACAAAAAAATAGCCGGGCATTATGGTGGGCGCCTAGGCTCAGCTATTTGGGAGGCTGAGGCAAGAGAATCCCTTAAGCCCAAGAGTTTGCTGTTGCTATGAGCTGTGATGACATGGCACTCTACCAAGGGTGACAAAATGAGACTCTGTCTCAATTTAAAAACAAAAACGGACTGAGAACCTCAAGATCAGAAGCCAACAGAGAACTGTCAGGCAAAGTTTGCTCAAAGAGAGAGGACAGGGGAGGGGAAGGGAGGGAAGGGGAGGGGAGGAGAGGAGAGGGAGAAAGAAAACAGAAAGAGAGGGAGAAAAAGAGAGAAAAGAAAAGATAGATAAAGATGGAAAGGAGGAAACAGAGAAAGAAAAGAAAAAAATCAACAGAGAAGAGCTCTCAAAGAAGGTTGCATTTGAGGAATTCCAAAGAAAATACTGACAACCACAGCTATAGATAAGGCCCCCTCTAGGACAAACTTTCACACCCTGGTGCTTCACTAAAATGGCATCACTGGAGTCTGTATTGTAAGACTGTATCACGGGTAAAAATGTATCATGTGTGAGTGAGATCCTTCCAGCAGCATATTCCTTTTCTTTCCCTAATGGAATCATCTTATGTCAAATTTTAAGAAATGAGAATGTTGGCCAGTGGAAAATGTTCTCCATGAAGCAGAGCCCAAGGCCAAGGCTTGGGGCTACTAGCTCCCTAGGGGGTGCAGTGCTGGGGAAGCAAGAGTAAGGGATAAGGAGTAAGGGGCAGGGCAGAGGGGGGATCAATAAGAACAGGAGTTAACTGCACTATGCTGCTTGCCGGAGGCTATGGGAGACAGTGGGTCTCAGGAGAGTCTGCGTGATGGCAAGAATAGGGAAAATAATGTGTCTACAGGCTGCTGCTTCCTACTGTTCAAAGACTCCAGCACTGGATACTGGCTTCCCTCCACTTCCAAGTTGAGCACAGGTAGGCTTCAGATGAAGTCAGCAATTTCTTACATCCACAGGAAGGCACCAGGCCATGAGGTGAGAGGTACATAAAGTGGGCAAGATGCTGTCGGGTCAGAGGGGAAACCCATACAGAGCTAGTCACAACAGGGGCTGGAGCAGAACAAAATAGTCAGTGGTCCCAAAGACAGGCAGAGCCGAGAGGCTGTGAAGCAGTGCACAAGCCGTATCTGCTATGGAGAGTGGGCTGCAAGACCTCACTCTTTCCTCCTCTGACATCCCACCATCACTGGCCCTGCTCTTCTCTACCCAGGTTTTCAGACCCATCATCCCTTAAGAATCTTCAACTTAGCCCAGGCTTTTCTCAAATTTGCTATGCTGAATACAGCATCAATCTCCATGTCAGGCTACCTTGGTGTTCTCTTTGGACCACCCAGATCCCCACTTAACCTTGGACACTCTTCTTTCCCAACTTTCCCAAGGGTGCTGACCACTGAATATCCCTGGCTCACTCATAACTCTGGAATTTCCCCAAACAGCCTCTTTTCTGATATGATTCAATTGGTCTACATTGCATGTATTACTTCCATAACCTTACTAATGCCCCAGACTTTCTAATATACCTGAATCTGAGTCACTAAACAAAACTCAGTGTCTGGGCCCCAAGACCCCAGGATGGATTCCTTAAAGCCAACTTGTCTGTGCATAAGACTCCTCTTTTCTGGGTCCATCAACTTCAAAGGGCACTTAGGTTCTTCTTGACCTCTACCCTGGACTAGAGATGGTTTCTAGGTTCAGACACCAGCTCTGCCTTGGGTCTGTCCCTTACCACCAGCTGGACCTTTCCAACAAAGCCCTGGTAGACCCAGGGAGCACCTGTTGACCCATAGCTGCCTGTCTAGCTGCCATGTCTTCTGTATGAATCCAACATTATGAAACAACAGCAACTCAGGAGAGGATCAGCACTTTATCCTTCACTTCCTGCATAATTCTGGAAGCCTCTCACTGGTAAAGGCGTACATGCCCACCTCCATGGCCAGATGAAGACAGGCACGCAGATCCATGGTACTTATCACTGGGCTGAATGCGAACAAAGCCCCAGGCAACTCCGCACATGGGCAAAAACTGGGCCCACCAGCTCTGAGACAGCTACAGATAGGAAGAGGGTTCATTTCACTTAGAACCTTAGCTAAGCCTGACCCCAGAGCCACTGCCATGGTATTTGGCATACACCTGTTCTCTCTCTACCTCTCCCTAGATCTCTTCTCTATTCTGCTTTCTCATTTTCTCTTTAATATAATACCATGATATAAATGACAGGCTTGGTACTTACAGAACTGCCTGAGGCCAGAAAATTCCTGTTTGCAAATGCGGAATAGAGCTCTTTGACTGTGAATCCTGGGTTCACTACCCTCCCTTGCAGTCTCCTGGTACTGGCCTGTGTCCTCTCACAGGATTTGCACATTGTGGGAAGACATGAGACCTCTCTCTTGCACTCAAGCGATGTCAGCAGACAGGTATGGAGGGGAAGTAGCTCCTCTTTCCATCTGCAAAGTTGAGCTTTAATGACTTGCTGTATCTGTCCTCTGCCCACAGCCCACTGTCACCTGGGGCAGAATCGCTATTTCACTCTGGTATGTATCTCTGCTGAGACGCCTTAAAGTGTCTCAGTCTTTTGTAAACATGACTGAGTGAGAAACAGTGATGAAGGTTATGGCCAAGTCTTATCACAGCAATGTTTTTCATGCTGCATGAATACATTTCAGAGTGTTCAATCACTCATAGTAATGGGAAGGGGGTTACATTTTTAGAAAGGCTCTTTCCCAAGGTCGGTGTTTCATGCTAAATCTATTTACTCTTTTGACATTTTTATAACCTGTGTACAGCAATCTCATATGGTCACTATACTGTCCAAGTTAGAAGGGTCTGATGATTAGTTCACAATATGATAAGTCCTGCTAGTTATTTTTTTAAGCATCTTATTACATTTAAGACCTGTGGTCAGGTATTTTCCTTTTAGAAATCTACCTTTCTCAATTTCCCAGGATTACAATATTTGGAAAAGCTAGAAAGAGAATGTTGACTTAGCTGAGGATCTCAAGGGTCCATGTGTTCTCATCCTCTATTAAAAGCTAATTACCTTTAGACAAGCAAATGTGATCTATTGAATTTAAAACCGTATGAGTCTGGAATTGTTAGACTGAATTTGGACCTGACCTCAAGTTTTTCTTTACTCAACCAGACAGACAAAGGTTAGGTATGTCCTAGTGCTGGAAACACAACCAACACATGTTCCAAGCCATTTGCTTTATATACATAGTATTTAGTTCTTGAACAACCCAGCATCACCCACCCTTCATGATGTCCAATTTTAGATAAACTAGGGCTCGGGGAGGAGAAATGACTTGCCCAAGTGGGTAGCAGAACAAGCCAAGCAGCACCTTGACTCCCAGGCCAGAACAGGCTCTGATCTGCAGTAATTATCAGGATGCTTTGGATGCGATTGAAAACTTACAGAAGTCACATGTGCTCTTTGCTTGGGCAACCAAGATTTCACAGGGTCTGACTGGGCACAGTGAGACTTAACATTCCACCCTATGCAAAAAATACCAGGGGATAAAGAGGGTTCTTTCTTTGAATTCTACCAATATTATAATTGTTCTAGGGTAAAAAGAAACAGTATGTAGTCACTCTTCTTGGAAATGTGGTCTTTTACATTGTGATGCTTTATGAAGCCCAGCGGGCTTTCTATAGCACACAATGACAGCAGACCCAGGACTGGTTATGTCTCTGCAGGAATCTAGGCACAGCATTTCTCTGAGGGAAGGCAAGGCAGCAGGGAAAATTTATGGTTTTCAAGCTTTTCTGTTTCTAAGGACTCACATGGAGTTTTTAGTTCACTTTGCTATTTTAAAAAATGGTCTAAGAGTTACCACTAAGCCCTGGCCACAATATCCCCTCTTCCCAGGGAAAACCCTCCCCTTTCAGCTGGAGCATGTTTTCTGTGTTGCAGCGGGACTCTCTGCAGATCCACCCTTTCTGCACATGAGTGACTTGTCTGGGTCTAATTTAGGCCACAACACGCTTTGGGCAGGAACTTTCAAAATTCCATGTTCTCTTCAATGTTCAGCAGATTTTGTTCACTCAACAAATGTTAAATGCCAGTAATAACTAACACCTTCTCTCTCTAAATAAAGCACTATTTTGAGACAGCATATACATGACCATTCTGATTTCATCTTTTATTTAGAAAACGGGACTGGGGGGGGGGGGGGAACGGGGAGCCACACAGATTCTGCCAGCTCGAATTTCAAAGTCTAAAACTAGGTCATGGTGACAGGATGAAGGATGTGGGGTGCTAAATAACCCAAAAGCACTGCAATGATCTGGGGGTGGAAAGGATGAAGAGGGTCTTCCGCAAGTCTTCATGAAGGGGGCATGGCTGGGAGGAGTGGAAGGACATTTGGTACAGAACCTGCGCTCAAGCCATTCTCTGGGCTCGGTCACTACGGTTACTTATACTCTGTAGTTAGTACCTTCACCTTTGTGGGACTTACGGGTCTAATATGATGATACTTGGGAAAGGCCATTCATTTACTTAAGTTATTCATTTTTTGAACACATACATTGGATGCCTACTTTGTGTTAGATATGGGAAATGGAATGCTGAACACTTTTCTCACCTTCATAGAAATTAAAGTGACAGAGATAGTCAAATAATCTCAAAATAAGCATAAATTTACAAGTGCAATAAATATTCTCAGGGAGGGCATGTGTCAGAATAGGACAGATACTTAGCAGGCACCAACTAATCAGAACCCACATAAGTCTTGGTGCCTGAAGACTCCATAAGGTAAGGTATGGAGACTCTATAAGGTAAGGTATGGAGGGTAACAACTCTATTAGTTAAAGGAACCGGACTCAGGGTGGTGGCTACTTACCAACTTGTGCAGAAATATTTCAATTTATGCAACCAGTGTTTTAATCGAATATAGGTTTTGCATGAAGGCTTAAAAATAGAAGGATTTGCTTTTGGTTTGTAAGTCTGGTAAAAAGTTTCATGTAGGGGTGACATTCAAGTTCAGATCTCAAGAATAAGTAATAATTAGGTAAAGAGAAAGGGGGGTCATTCTAGGCATAGAGAGAGAAGCATGTGCAAAGGCCCTGGGGTAGTGGCAGGGGTTAGGATCACCATGTGTTTGAGGAAATTAAAGAAGCCCAGAATGGCTAGAGTGCATTAAGCAAGAGGAGCACCATAGGGGATGAGGCTAAGGAGTCTGATGTGATCAGAACATGCAGGATTTTGTAGGGCTACAAAAGGGTTTCAATATTTTTCCCTAAGATCAATGGGAAGCCATTAATGATTTTAAGCTAAGACAGTCATGGCCAGATTTGCATTTTGCAAACACCACTTGGGCTGCCGTGTAGAGCAGGGATTGCAGTGGGAGCAGTGTCCAGGCCACTGCAGCAACCCAGGGGAGAGTTTGGCTGCTCAGCATAGTGCTGTTGATAAGGTAGAGAGGGAGTATACTTTCTTGCAGAACTTGGTAGATGATGGTCATTCACTGAGTAGGTTTCAGGCGTGTTGGGGGCCAGAGAAGAGGCTGCCAGGAGGGAGAGGGGCTGTGTTGAAAGGGAGGGACCTCTGAGTATTCAAGGCAAAACCTGGGTGTAAGGGAATGAGTGGACCAGAGGGGGTCATTGGGGAGTCATCTTTGCAGCACAGACTGTTGAAGCCTGATGGTGGAGGAGGGGGTAGCCTCAGAAAGGGCAGGAGGACTGGGAGAAGGCCAGGAGAAATTCCAGTCATTAAACGGCCACACCTTGACCTGTGAAGAAGGCTAAGAAAGAGTGACCAGAGTAAACAAGGACAAACCAGGTAGTGTGGTTTGGATTCCAAGGAATCCAGGGATAGACCATTCTAAGAAAGAAGTAGAGACAATTGTCCAACCAGAAGAGGACTGAAAGTGCCATTGCCTTGATGTCCAGAAAACTGCTATAATATTTTTTTTAACTTTTTACTTCGAACTAATTATGGACTCACAAGTAGCTGCCAGTAGAGTCCAGAGAGGTACCACGTCCTTGCCTCCAAGCTCTTCCCACTGGTAACATATTCCATAGTAATAGAATAGCATGCTAACACCTACACAGTAGGCAACTGGTAACATCTTCCATAGTAATAGAATAGCATGCTAACACCTACATAAAGTGGGCACCGAAAACTTGACATTGGCACCTTGCAGTTGACTTGACTGTGGACTTATGTCAGATTTCAGTAAGAGCAATGGGACTAGAAAGCAAATCAGAGTGGGCTGGGCAGGGAATGGAAAGGGACAGAATTAGGGCAGTGTGGAAGGTAAATGTTCATTGTATTCTGCTCTGTGCCAGGTATGGTGCCAGACACTGGGTGGAGCCCTAGAGAAAGCCTTCACATCCACAGGATCTGGACAAAGAATTCAGGGAAAGGGAAACTAAAGATCAAAATTTATTTGTGGGCTAGGCACAGTAGCTCATGCCTATAATCCCAGCACTTTGGGAGGCTGAGGTGGGAGGATTGCTTGAGGCCAGCAGTTCGAGATCAGCCTGAGCAAGAGCAAGACACCATCTGTATAAAAATTAGACAAATTAGGTGAGGTAGTTCCAAATACTTGGGAGGCTGAGGCAGGAGGATTGCTTAAGCCCAGGAGTTTAAGGTTGCTGTGAGCTGTGATCAGCCCACTATACTCTTCTGTCTCAAAAAACAAACAATCAAACAAAGGAAAAAACAAATAAATAAAGAAAAATATGTCTCTGGCAGCGGGCATCAGAGACAACAAAGGGCTGGGGACCAGGAGCTCTCTAGTGGCATAGTCATTGAGGTCTTCCAGCCCCTGGCAGTGGAGGGAGCGGCAGTCTCATCAAGAACTCTTCAGGAAGAGTTCCTGGGGAGCTTGTTATCCAGATGCTTCTCAGATTTTATAAACTATTATGAGTTGATAGTCTTTATTTTGAGCAGTGGACCCCGAAACGTTTTATAAGCACTTACATTTTCGAATTGAACTTCATAAGGAATTATAGTAATGTGGTTGGAGTAAGACATTCCTATCAAGCCCATTTTCCAGATGCAGACACTGACCCACAAGCTGCAGGGGAGCTCATGCTACTCAACAACATGCCAAGGTCCTACAACTCAGAATTCTGATTTGTTGAAGCTTCTGTGGCCTCTTAGAAATTCCTACTCCCTTTGTTGCCCTTGATCTCAAGAAATAGGTTCTGCTGGGCCATGAAAGTAATCACTGCTTCCTATGAAAATTTGGTCACTTTCTTCTTCCCAGTATTACCCAAGTTGGCTACCCCCAAGTATATAGCAGCCAAGAGCGTCACAGGACATGTTTCATGTCTGTCTCTTGTTGCAACTGGTGGATGGCCAACAACCAGAAAAGTAATTCACTATATGAAACCTTCAAGGGTAGATTTTACTGCCTACTCCACATTTTAAAGCCTCTCCCACTGCGCTCATTCCACAAGCTCTGTTTTCAAGAGAGGCAATGGAGAGGAGGTCAGAGAACAGGGAGGTGCTGGGGGGAGGTGGCAGCAGGACTTGGGTCTTGCTGGGCTGGGGCCCTGGTGGACACCTCCAGACAGGTGCTTCCAGACCAGGGCACTGCTGGGAGGTCTCTCTCTCAGCTTCATTCCAGCGCATACGGCAGGAATTTAAAGAGCACTGGCTCCTCTGCCCATGAGAGGAACTGGACAGTGGTGCTGGCCCTGCATACTAATTGGCCGACTTTAATGACTTTTCCTCCTCTCCCTCTGGCAGCCACAATCCCCTCTCCCTAAATCGCAAGCTCTGCTCAGAGGTGCAGGAGGCTCGCTGCCATGGCAACTGAGCCTTCCAAAGCTGGGAAAACTCACCATAGAGATGTGAGGAGAAAAATTCCACTGTTGAATTTTCAAAGAAGAAGGGCTCAAAGGGGAGTGAGAGGGAGGGAAACGGTTTTGGAAATGATGAGGTTGGAGATAGGGAGCTTCCCTGGTTGAGAATTGATGGGGGATACACAATATAAATGTGTCCCTGACATAGAAACTCACAGAGGTAGTACCTGGGGAGGGGAGGCAAGGCTGGTGCTGGAAGCCTTCATCTGCATATGCTAATTCTCACATCAACTCATCCACTTGGTGCCAGCATTGAAATCGGAGGATAAGAACCTGTCTGCAATGCCCTTGTCTCTTTGGTAAGATACTACCTCCCTACTCAGTAAACATATTGAAATACAGAGGGTAGGAGCACGTCTGAGTGCCCTGTCTCTTTAGTAAAACACTACCTGAATACTCAGTAAAATATATTACAGAAATTGAATGTACTCTGATCAAAATATAAACTTTATCACTGGGGGCAAAAACAAATTACTGTTTTGCTGTGCTAGAAAATCATATTTGAAACACAATTATACCTTCTTTGAAAAGAGAGAAAGTAAATTCAATATAACACATGTGCTTCCCTGCTAAATTGCTTCTGGGTGGGGGAGAACACACCCAGGTGTGCATGCTGGCCAGTTTACCTAGAGGCAGCCTGCTCCCACCCAATGTGACTCCAGACTTTTGATGTTGCTAAAGTGGGGAGAAAGACACCAGGGCAACAGTGCTAGGAGCCTCTGTAGCCTCTTTAATGGCTTTAATAGGACAAGCAAGCAATAGATGCTGTGGGGGTGGTGGTCCTCTTTAATTCTGGACTGCCTCTTAGTATTTTCCTTTCTGAAATGCTTTCATTCATTTCCCTCCATTCTTTCTGGCACCACTTAGGTCCCTTTTCTTCTTGTTGCTAAAGCAAGGCAGCGTTCCTTGCGTCACGCGCCCATGGCATCGTTTCTGAAACACCCCAGTGTTAAGTAGCTGGCGCATGTAATGTCAAAGGGGTGTTTAGTTCAAGAAACCAAAGCAAACACACACACAAATGTTCCCTTTGGAACTAACGTGGGAGAGTTTCTAAAGCCTGACCACAATTTTTCTGACAGCCTCCTTCACTCAAAGGAATGGGCAAATTCCACTCTGCCTTTATCTGTGCCTGACAACTCACAGAAACAAGTCCGGGCTGGGAGCTCGCTTAAGATCCAAGTCAGGAAATCCTTAGAGCAAGAGAGCGCCTGGGCTTGGAGAATGAATACAAAGCCACACAAAATGGGAGGCAATTGGTTTTCAGATGAAGCCATCAGTGCATAGAAAAGCCTTATTCGTTCTTATTAAGTAAGATACACAACAATGTCACATTCACCTTCTCCCCTCTGATGTCATTTTTGACACAAAGACTTTGTGGCATGCTTGACTTCCAAGCCCTGGCTCTCAACGTGACATCTGACAAATCTTTCATACATTTCTTTTCAACCAATATTTATTGAACAAACTCTGCTAGATGCCCAGGATACAAAGATGAATATCCTCTTGGCCTTATTGTAGAGGCCATTGGCGATAATAACAATCTCCTGCATTTGCAGGCTCCTTCCAGGTTCCAAAGCACTGCATCTAATTTAATCCTCAGGACCAGCCTGGCAGTGTGTAGATAAAGCCCATCCTGCCCAAGCAAGGAGGGAGAGGCAGAAAACCCTCGAAAAAAGATGCCACCAATGTTGGAATCTTGTCCTTGTTATTACTAACTCACTTTGCACCAGGAAATGAGGGTGCTAAAAGTGTATGTTCTCTGGGTACAGGGGCATAAGGCTGCCTGGGTTTGAAGAGCCTCTCCCGAGATTAAATAAGGTAGCCTTCCAAGACATTTTTAAAAGTGAGAATACCTTGTTCAGAAAGAAAACTGGTTTTACTTTCAAAAGAGACTAAAAAAAAAAAAAGACATTTTCAAAGCAATGGCTTGATGAAGTAGAAAAAACCACTGGACAAGGGAGTTAGGAGGTTTACAGTCTCGTCCTGCTCTGTGGCTTTTGAAGAAGGAGGAAATTTGGGGCAAGATTGCTTCCAAGGGGCAGGTGAAAAGTTCTGCATAGTTTACTAGGTAGGTCTGCAATTATATGATGTCCAGCAGTTCCCGAAAGTAAGCATGATGAACTGCAGTTTTAGAAATGATGCAATTGATTATTACTTACATATGCATTCATTTCATTGCCAAGACTGGTGGGGTGTCAAGAACTAACTTGCATTTTCAATGTCTTATTATTTTTAGGTCTCCTCTCACATGTCTTACGAGGAAGATAAGGATGGAGATATGAGACCTGGAACAAAGTAGACATTCTGTAAACATTTTCTTAATAAATATATAAAGATTTGGAAGAATGAATGAACGAATGAAGAACAAATGACATCACAGAGCCAAGAACAGAATTTCGCAGTGGTGACAAATTGAAGAACACAAAGGGAGATTTTTATGAGAAGCGTCGTGCAGCATCCAGTGCCCCCCAAACAAAAGCCACATGACCAACAAACAAAACAGTGGTTTGGAGCGTGGCGTGCAGCTGGCTGGGCAAGTTCGGCTACAGAAGAAGTTTTAATTTTACTACTTTAGTCCTGCTCTTGTCTTCTGGAAGTTAGCGGGGTGATTTGCTGCTAAGAAGCTGAGGAGCTTTGGCTGAGTCTCCTGTGTTCTCTGATTCTAAAAATTTGCATTTGGAAAATGAGGTTGCTCCTGTTCCAGCTCCTGGGAAAGCATGATTCTGTGCGGATCCAAGTATCAGATTTAAAGCCAGAGTCCCAACTTGCACCAAAGATATTTGCCATCTCACGTCATTTGATGCAGGCAGATAAGCCACTCCTGGTGGGCGCAGCTCCTTGGCATGCTGGTGTGTGGGCTGGCTCAGTGATGGTGTCTCTAAGGCCAATCTCCTGTTGTGCAGGTGCATAACAGCACTTGCTGGCTCCAGGGGGTGCCTGCATGCCAAGGCCTTTCCTGCAGCACCAGAAGGTGGCCTTGCATCATCTATTACCCTTCAGCAAAATGACTTCACCCTTTTGATAACACAGGTTTCCCATCCAGGGGGCTCAGGGTCATTCAGAACTTCACAAGGACCCTAAATTTGCACACAGCTATAGCATCAACTTCCTTAAATTTTCCCTCACTGTACCAGAACCCTCTTACAAAATTTTCCATGATTCTCTGTTGCAGAGGTTCTCAAATGCAGTGGTAGAATTGTCTCAGTCTTTGGGAAGATGTAGATTAGTGTATGGAAGAGTACATGAGAGAGATTGTGTATATGTGTGTAGGCCACACACATGGGTGTGGGTAATCCTGATTCACACTCTCATCTCCCACCCTTAAGAACCCTGATTGTACATGATATCATCTTAATCCTTTAGACAAGCCTTCAAGGGCTTTATACCTTCTAGACGTCTCTCTCATCAAAGAAGTCCTTGGCTCTTCCTTGTGCTTGTGCTTGTTGGGGCTGAGCTTCCTGGTGAAATATACTCAGATCTCTTCCAAATCTTGTCAACTCTGCAAGGATGTAGCTCAAGTTTCTTGGTAGCACTCTACAAAAATCCCCAACCCACAAGGGCATCTGGCATTTAAACTAGGTTAAAAACTCCTTTAGGATAGGAACCATATTTGGTGCAATGTTGTCATCTCCCGCAGTGCCCTGTAGGGGCTAAATAAGCATCTATTGATTGGAGAGTAAAAAGCATACTAATAATAATTTTAAGGCCGTAATTGAAACATTGGAAGTGTCAAATTAGAAATTCACAATTTTGAAGTCTAGGCAAATATATATATCATTAATTAATGATACTACTTGATATCATTATTTATATGTACAATAAAATTATTAAGAAAATACATTAGACCTGTGGCTCAAAGGAGTAGGGTGCCGGCCCTATATACCAGAGGTGGCGAGTTCAAACTCGACCCCGGCCAAAAAAAAAAAAAAAAAAACATGAAAAGTTCAGAAGTTCCATTATTAAAATTCTTTTTGTAAAAATATATTAGAATTTTATATATCTGTGTCAGAAGGATATTTTAGAAATGACAAAGTAAACAATCAAGAAGAAACTATCTAAAGAGAAAATTGGAAGCAGATAATTCTCCTCTCGTGTATCATTGCTCAGTTAATGCTTCTGCTCGGAAAAATAGCTTCTAAGCTGCTCAACTTGTGCTACTAATTTTTCATTCTTAATGCTTTATCCTTTCAGTCCTCACAAATAAATGATCAAGCTTTGAATTTTTTGTGAGGCTAGGAGGGAGTCATAAAAACAAGGAAAAAGAAAGGAAGGAGTTTTTAAGTAACAGAAGGAAGAAAGCTCTGCTTTCCTCAAGGACTGGTGAGCCCCTTTGTGCACCCAGTAAAGAATACAATTTGCATTTTCCTAAATTGAGAACATGGAGGTGAGTTCCCTATTCTTTCACTTTTATAAAATTGTGTCACAGTCCATGCTCCTGAATCCTCTAAATGTAGCTACTCATTGGGTAAGAGATATGAACAGAATCTTTTCTCAAGAGGACAGATGAATGGCCAATAAACACATGAAAAAATACTCATCATTCCTATTTCTCATCACAGAAATCAAAACCACTTTGAGAGCACTCTACTGAGAGAGATAAAGTGAGACTCCCTCTCTACAAAACAAACAAACAAAAACCACTTTGAGATATCACCTAACACAGGTGAGAATAAATCACATCATGAGGTCCCAAAGCTGCAGATGCTGGCATGGGCACAGAGAAAGGGAAACACCTTTGCACTGTTGGTGGGATTACAAACTAATAACAGCTCTTTTGAAAAAAAGTATGGAGAATCCTCAAAGAACTGAAAGTAGACCTGCCATTTGATCCCACAATCCCATTATTAGGTATTTATTCAGAAGAAAAAAAAAAGTATTTTATCATAAGGACATTCATGCTCGAATATTTAGAGCAACTAAATTCACAGTTGCAAAGATGTGGGAACACCCACGTGTTCATCAACCCAATAATGGATTAATAAACCATGGTATGTGTAACCATGGAATATTTATTTGGCCATAAGAATGATGGACATTTTGCATCTTTTGTATTTACCTGGATGGATTTGGAGAATATTCTCCTAAGTAAAGTGTCTCAAAAATAGAAAATCAAGTATCCCACGTATTCAGTACTATGTTAAAACTAGTAGATCAATAACTACAGGCTCATGTGAGAGAAAAACATAATTAAGTTCAAGAACAGGGTAGGAGGGCATGGGGTTTGGTTAAGTTCCCAAATAGGTGCAATGCATAGCACACCTCCTGGGTGAAGGACTCAACTGCAACGCAGACTTGACTTTACAAATGCAAATAATGTAACCTGATCATATGTACTGTCATATTAATCTGAAATTTTTAAAAAAGGGAAAAAAAAAGAAAAAAACTATAGTTACTGAATCATTTCTTCTTTATCTATCCAAACCAATTCCTGCTCAGATATTAAAGAGATTAAAGTAGAGCCCAACTAATTTAAACCTTGGTGCTCAATGACCATAAAACTGCAATACTGCCTTTTTCACTGGGATAGTAGGCCACAAGACTGAATTTCTTAATAATTTCTTTTTACCCCGACACACAAATTGGGTTGATCTGGCTCTTAAATTCTCACTTTTTCAAATCGAAAGATTATCAAATATAAAATCCCATTTATAGGAGAAAGTACAATTTTCCTCCCCTACCCTCATCAGGAACAGATCAGGTAATGGACTTAACATTCCCCCAGTGGAATCACCTGCATTTCAGAGGTCAATAAGAAGATGATATGTTCTAATCTAAAGGACACTTCTGCCTGCTTTTTTGACTATCTGTTAGAATGTCCAGACTGGATCCGTTAAATTAAAATCATCTTTCTGGACTTAAGTGCAGTGAAGGCAATGTTGGGGACCCCAGTTCTGAACACAAGGCCACTCTTTGCCTCTTTTCTGTGTCCTTTATTCTCTCTCTAAACCTGTCTTTCCTGTTCTCTCCAAAAATATATCAAATGGTTTCAAGAGATCTAAAGGAATTACGTCTATCAACACGTGGGATGCATCAATGACCATGAAGCTTTTTGATACTGCAAGGGGGCAAAAAGGGTTTCAGTTGTGACTGGCTGGAGCATTCCTTCTAGAGAATTACTATCAGACAGTCTGAACCAGTGAAGGCTTGAGAACTTTTATGTTTTGGATTGATTTGGGGGCTGTTTGTCAAAGAGTAGTCATCTCTGGTGTTTAAATAGTAGCCAGGTAGAGTTGAAATTTAACCTGCCCATGACTTGGAGACAGCAGCCACCTTTTGAACTACAAAGAACACAGAGAGTATCTCTGTAATTAAAGCTACAGCTGCATGAATCTGGGCCACAAAGATTCAGAATCCTGGAGAGCAACTTGTCTCAGTGTTCCTTCGCCCTTCCCATATCCTCTCTCTTCTTCCTCTTTCCAGCCCTTTTGGGCTTTATTCATCTCTGCAACTGCAGCAGAAAAACAGCAGGACACCTAATAGTCCTGCTTCTTCTTCTTCTTTTTTTTAATGTATTATATATATAATATATATTTCTTCTTTTTTAATGATTAAATCATAGCTGTGTACATTATTAGTGCAGTCAAGGGGTACAATGTGCTGGTTTCATATACAATCAGAAATATTCTCATCAAACTGTTTAACACAGCCTTCATGGCATTTTCTTAGTTATTAAGTTATTATATGAAGACATTTGTATTCTGCATTTAGTAAGTTTCGCCTGTACCCATTCTAAGATGCACTGTAGGTGTGGCCCCACCCATTACCCTTCCTCCACCTCAACCTCCCCCCTCCCCTCCCTTGGCCCTTTCCCCATATTCTTGTGTTGGGTTATAGCCTTCATACGAAAGCTATAAATTAGCTTCATAGTAGGGCTGAGTACATTGAATGCTTTTTCATAGTCCCACTTCTTAATTAAACTGTGTGCTTCTTGAAGGTATGTCTTGTCTTAACACAGAGATGATATGGGCTGAATTAATGGACATTCCTTTTGCCCATACGGAAGCTGGAAAAGAACATTATTACTTCCATGCAAATGAATCTTGCACCTTAATGTCTCAAACCTTATCTCAAATTAGGGTTAACCAATTCAAGGAGAGTGGATTTCATTATTCAGAACGATACCACAATGACATTTTTCATAGTTATGCTAACAATGAGCACAAAGATTAATCAGTGCACAGACACTACTCTTAATAAGTCAAATGCATAGCTGAAAGGCCAGGCTACTTAGAAGTTAGCTTTTTGGCAGAGGGATGGTTAAGACCTTAGGCTGTACGATGAATACTTGGCAGGTCGAAATCCTGGTTTTCAATGTTTAGTGATGGTGTGAACAGAGACACAGCTTCTTTACCTTTACAGTGGAGTTTGTTGGGTAGATTTCATCAGTAGCACCTATAAAGTGCTCCGAGGGGGTTATCTTTGATAAAGCTGAATGAATATTAATCCCATTAGCCATATCAGCCAGCTGAAGAGCAACTTCATTTTGTTTTCCATCACGGAAAAGGGACACTAAAATAATTTCAAGTGATTGGTTAATATCTGACTAGCTATTTTCTATGTGCCTGATTTATATAAATAAAAGTAATCTACTATCAAAGAGATGGGCAGTTCTTAAAACACCCTTGAAAGGACAGATAAGTGATTGTTTAAATTTCCTTTTCCTATGAAGATGCATTCTTGTATTGGTACTTAATCAATAGCCTTTCTATGCTAAGTAGGCAAAATTATACTCATTGTCTACAATGACAGCAGCGAGTCTACTGTTTTGCTACTTACTATATTAGTACTATTTACAGCCTTTGTAATGGTTGTTCTTTCATTTGATCCCACCACACCTGCTGAAAATACAGGAGGAAGACAGCCAAAAATGAAATAGACACGTTAAGAGGCTTTGCTTTGGCAACACAATGAACTAGTGGCAAAGACAAGACAGGACCCTAGGTGTCATGGCTCCCATAAGCAAGCTCTTTCTAGTTTACACATGAACTATTTCTTCATGAACCATGATTAATTTTTAAAAATATGAGACTATGCTGCCAAAACAATTTTTGTCATAACATACAGTGGTGGTTCTCAGTGGGTGGTCCCCAGGCCCAGCAATATTTTTGGCTTTACCTAAGAACTTGTTAGAATTACAAATCTTCAAAAGACCAAAAATCACTTTATAACAAAGATACTTGTACCAGATTGTTTACTGTAGCTCAATTCATAATAGCCAAGTCATGGAAGAAGTCCAAGTGCCTATCGACCCATGAATGGATTAATAAATTGTTGTATATGTATACCATGGAATATTATGCAGCCTTTAAAAATATGGAGACTTTATGTCTTTTATGTTTACATGGATGGAGCTGAAACATACCCTACTTAGTAAAGTATCTCAAGAATAAAAGAAAAAATATCCAATGTACTCAGTACTATTATGAAACCAATTTACAATCACTCATACTTTCATATGAAGAACAGATCACAACTATAGCCCAGGATGAAGGAGGGAGGAGGTGGAGACAGGAGAGGAGGGGGTAGGTCAAATTGAAGGAAGGTGAATGGTGGGATCACACCTATGGGGCATAATGCAAGGAAGGGTACATGTCGGATCTATTAAGTATAGAGTATAAATGTCTTAATACAATAATAAATTAAACAAGATGAGGTATATATTAACCAGCATGATGTGAATGCTCCTAATTTTATGTGAAATCAGCACATTGTACCCCATAAGTGCATTAATGTATACATGATCAATGTGTTTATAATTTAATAAAAAAGTTAAAAAAAACAAAAACAGGTGATGGGCCAATTTTGCCCTGTAGCCATGATTTCCCATCTCCTAATTTGATAGATACATAGATACATAAATAGAGCACTCTAATACAGGAAAATGTTAAGAATTATTGGATCTAACTGGAGTTTACATGGATGCTCAATGTATTGGTCTTTCAAATTTTCTGTATTTTTGAAAAGTTTTATAACAAAAATTATGGGAAAATTACAAATACATAAAAATATAATGAAAATAAATATCATAAATAATGCTAAAAAAAAAAAAAAAAAAAAAAGAATTGTAAATTCTAGGACCTCCTCTCCCCTAAAGCTACTGAATTTCTGGATGGGGTCCAGTAATCTGTTTCAAGGAGGCCTGCAGATGACTATCATGCAGGTCTTTAAAGTTGCAGAAAGCACTGCCCTAGAACACAGAGGCTCATCATCACTTAATTACTTCATGTAATTCTTACGACAACTTTAAGATAGGTAATACCATCATCACAATTTCAGATATGAGAAAACCAAGGCTCCAAAAGAAGAGTCAACATTTCTAAGATCAAGTAGTCAGTAGGAGGAAACCAAAATTTGAACCTACATCTGCCTAACTCAAGAGCCCCAATTCCTAAACACACTATCCCATCCATGCCTCTCAATTGTTACTGTCAGAAAGGGTTCTGCTCTAAAGACATTAGACCTATGTATCCCAGTATAATCTCTATTCCAATAAGGCTATGCCTTTTCTTCACAATAAACTTTCACGTCTAAAATGATGGTTACCATGTCTTTCCGTTCCAATCATGTAATCTGGGAGAGAGGATGTTAAAATAACCAGTTGTTTTGTTATCTAACAGTGGAAATAAGAATTTTTATAGGGAATGATCATATGAATATCCAATTTCAGTGGGATCAGGCCCCCATAGCTTAGGCCTTACAATACTCTAAACTGGAAATTGAAGAGTGCTTTTGAGCTCTTCAAATGCTTGCCATGTATTTTCTAAGTGATCCTAGGAAAATAAAAATGTAATTGACTTTGATTTCCATAAGTAGAAGAAACTCAAGGATTCAAGAGAGTTGTTTATAGTCAGACAAAGAGTTAATCTAACTGCAACGGCCTGAGTAAGCCGAGGAAGGCCCCTGGTGGAAACCGGGACAGGTGTCCTTCAAGATGCTTTTTTTTTAAAGAGGAAAATCAGTTTTTATTTACCTCTGTTTTAAACCAGTAATTAATATATGGTATATATGTCTTCCATATATGTTTAACTTAACTTTTTTTTTTTTTATTAAATCATAGCTATGTACATTGGTATGATCATGGGGCATCATACACTAGTTTCACAGACCAGTTGACACGTTTATATCACACTGGTTAACATAGCCTTCCTGGCAATTTCACAGTTATTGTGTTGAGACATTCACATTCTACATTTACTAAGTTTCACATATACCATTGTAAAATGCACCACAAGTGTATTCTCACCAATCCCCCTCTTTACACCCCCCTCTCCCCTCCCTCCTCTCCTTTTCCCCCTTCCCCCGATTCCTAGGTTGCAAATGGGTTACAGCATTCATGTGAAAACCCTAAATTAGTTTCATAGTAGGGGTGGGTACATTGGATACTTTTTCTTCCATGGATACCACAATTTATTAATCTATTCATGGATTGATGGGCACTTGGGTTTTTTCCATGACTTAGCAATTGTGAATAGGGCTGCAATAAATATTCTGGTACAAATATCTTTGTTGTGACATGATTTTTGGTCTTCTGGGTATATGCCCAATAGAGGAATTACAGGATTGAGTGGTAGGTCTATTTTTAGATCTTAAAGTGTTCTCCATATATCTTTCCAAAAGGAATGTATTAATTTACATTCCCAGCAGCAGTGTAAAAGTGTTCCCTTTTCTCCACATCCACGCCAACATCTCTGGTCTTGGGATTTTGTGATATAGGCTAGTGTCACTGGAGTTAGATGATATCTCAGAGTAGTTTTGATTTGCATTTCTCTGATGATTAAAGATGATGAGCATTTTTTCATATGTCTGAAGGGCGCACACCTGTCTTCTTCAGAGAAGTTTCTCTTCATAATTCTTGCCCAGCCTGCGATGGGATCCCTTGTTCTTTTCTTGCTAATGCGTTTGAGTTCTCTGTGGATTCTGGTTATTAAACCTTTGTCAGAGTTATAACCTGCAAATATCTTCTCCCATTCTGAGGACTGTTTGCTTGCTTTATTTACTGTGTTCTTGGCTGTGCAGAAACTTTTTAGTTTGATCAAGTCCCAGTAGTGTATTTTTGAAGCTGCTTCAATTGCCTGGGGGGTTCTCCTCATAAAATACTCACCGAGACTGATTTCTTCAAGGGTTTTTCCTGCACTCCTGTAGTACTTTTATAGTTTCATGTCTTAAGTTTAAATCTTTTATCCATTGAGAGTCTATCTTGGTTAATGGTGAAAGGTGTGGGTCCAGTTTCAGTCTTCTGCAGGTTGCCAGCCAGTTTACCCAGCACCATTTGTTAAATAGGGAATGTTTTCCCCACTGAATGTTTTTAATTGGCTTGTCAAAGATTAAATAACGATAAGTAGCTGGGTTCATCCCTTGGTTCTCTATTCTGTTCCAGCCATCTACTTATCTGTTTTTGTGCCAATACCATGCAGTTTTGATCACTATTGATTTGTAATATAGTCTGAGGTCCGGTAGCGTGATTCCTCCTGCTTTATTTTTGTTTTTGAGTAGTGTCTTGGCTATTTGGGGTATTTTCTGATTCCATATAAAACGAAGTATTGTTTTTTACAGTATGTTTTTTACAGTATGTCAGTGGAGTTTTAATAGGGATTGCGTTGAAATTATATATTGCTTTGGGTAGTATGGACATTTTAACAATGTTGATTCTTCCCAGCCATGAGCATGGTATGTTTTTTCCATTTGTTAACATTTTCAGCTATTTCTTTTCTTAGAGTCTTAAAGTTCTCTTTATAGAGATCTTTCATGTGCTTTGTTAGATAAATTCCCCAATACTTCATCTTCTTTGGCACTGCTGTGAATGGGATAGAGTCCTTAACTGCTTTTTCAACTTGACTGTTGTTGGTATATATAAAGGCTACCGACTTATGAGTGTTGATTTTGTAACCTGAGACACTGCTGTATTCTTTGATCACTTCTAAGAGTTTTGTAGTAGAATCCTTAGTGTTTTCCAGGTATACAATCATATCATCTGTGAAGAGTGAGAATTTGAACTCTTCTGACCCTATATGGATACCCTTGATTGTGTTTTCTTCCCTAATTGCAACGGCTAAAACTTCCGTTACAATGTTGAAAAGGAGTGGGGACAGTGGGCTGCCTTGTCTGGTTCCTGATCTGAGAGGAATTGATTTCAATTTAATTACATTCAGTGTGATATTGGCTGTGGGTTTGCTGTAGATGGCCTCTATCAGTTTAAGAAATGTCCCTTCTATACCAATTTTCTTAAGTGTTCTGATCATGAAGGGATACTGGATATTATAAAAGCTTTTTCTGCATCGATTGAGAGAATCATATGGTCTTTGTTTTTTAATTTGTTTATGTGTTGAATTACATTTATAGATTTACGTTTATTGAACCAGCCTTGAGATCCTGGGATAAAACCAACTTGGTCATGATGTATAATTTGTTTGATGTGTTTCTGGATTCTGTTTGTTAGGATGTTGTAATCCTCATTTTCATCTAACACTTCTTCAAAACTTTTTTTACTATTCATATTTTTAAAAACATTGTGATCACAACTCTTAGATTATCTCTATGAAGATTTAAAGTTTCTCTACAGTTGTTTCTTCTGAGCCCTCACCAGAATCACCCTTTGTGTTCTCTTTATGGAAGTAAGTCTTTTTGTAGACTTTTCCTCAAAACTCTTGTCATCTCTGTTCCTAACCCAACTCCAAATCCACTGCCACATTTTCAGGTATAGCAGCATCATCCCCTTCTTAGAATCAGTTTAGTGCCTTAGTCTGTTTTGTTTCATTTTATTATAATACAATATTAAACACTAGGTGGCTTGCCTGTAATACTAGCACACTGGGAGGCCAAGACAAGTGGATTGTCTGAGCTCACAGGTTCAAGACCAGCCTGAGCCACAGCAAGACCTTGTCTCTAAAAAAATAGCTGGGCATTGTGGCGGGTGCCTATAGTCCTAGCCACTTGCAAGGCTGAGGCAGGAGAATCATTTGAGCCCAAGGCTTTGAGGTTGTTGTGAGCTGTGATGCCACAGTCTTCTACCAAAGGTGACAAAGTGAGATTCTGTCTCTAAAAAAAAGAGACTTCCAGCACATTGTACCTCAATATTGCATTATTGTATGCAGCTATGATTTAATAAAAAAAAAAAATGAGAGAGAGAGAGACTCAGTAGCTTATAAACAAGTTTATTGGTCTAACTTTCTGGATAGAGTCTGGGAAGTGCAAGGCAGAAGGGTTCTATCTGGTGAAGGACTTCTTGTTGCATCATAACATGTTGGAATGACATGGGCAAAGGGGGGTCAGACTTATTCTTTTAATAAGGAACCACTCCCACAATGATGGCATTAATCCATTTACAAGGTTGGAGGTCTTAGGAAGTTCTCATGAAACCTCACCTTTAAAGGCCTGAATACTGTTAAATAAGTATTAAGTTTCCAGCACATGAACTTTGAGGAACATGTTCATATCAAAGCAGTTTTTATCTTACATTTTTATAAATATTGGTTTTAGACACACAGTGAATGGGCACCCAGGAGCCTTGAGAGGGTGATGGTAACATTCTAAAATGATTGTAATGTTAGTTGCACAACTGTATAAATTTATTAAACTCATCAAAGTGTACAGTGAAAACAGGTGAATTTTATGATATGCAAATTATACCTGAATAAAGTTTTTTAAGTGGCTCAAAAAAAAAAAAAAAAAAGTTCAAGCTAATCTGGGGGAGGTGTAAGTCTTGTTGTGTAAGTAATTTCTCTGGCCTTTCTTTTTGTCCAACTGAGCCTGTGTTTGTGAAGACAACTTGCATTAGTCATTGGCAGTAATAATCCCACTTTACAACTGAAAGGTGTTGAGCTGTAAAATCACAGTGCTACTTACTGCCCATTCAGTTAAGAAGATCATAGAATAATAATAAGAAGAAAATAAGTCTGTAACTCATCCTCTTCCTCATGCCTATGCTGTGCCAAGTGCAGTGATCATCTCATCTACATTGTTGGGTAGGCATAGACTAGAGATTTGGGCAACCTGTGTGTTTTCTCCTACTGTTGTTATAACGGAAGAATCTCTACCTAGTATCCAGTGTACTGACAGAAACCTGAGGTGGTATGCTCTAGAATGCCTATGCCAGCCATATCAGTTCATATGGTGCACTATTTTTTTTGTGTGTGTAGAGTCTCACTATATTCCCCTTAGTAGAGTGCTATGGCATCACAGCTCACAGAAACCTCAAACTCAAGGACTTAAGTAATTCTTTTGCCCCAGCCTCCCATGTAGTTGGGACTATAGGCGCCCACCACAATGCGTGGCTATTTTTTTTTTTTTTTTTTTTTTTTTTTTTGCAGTTGTCATTCTTTTAGCTGGCCAGGGCCAGGTTTCAACCAGCCAGTGTATGTGGCTGGTGACCTACCCCCTGAGTTACAGGTGCCGCTCAGTGGTGCACTGTTGTGAGTGAAAAGGTGAAAAAATGTTTGAGGAGATTCTGCCATTTCTTTACAAGAGTATTCACAGTCCATCTTCCCTTGGGACACCCTTAAATAGTAGTGAATGGATTCTGCTACAGAAAACACAGTATGGCCAAAGCTAGGGTGAAGCTTGACCCCACAGCTGACTCCCACTAACCCAAGAGAAATTGATGAGGGGATAAGGAAGGCTCCTCAGGAGTAGGAGTGACATTTGAAGTGACATAGGAGAAAAGGGGTGATTTTGACATATGAGATATCTACTTATTTAATCTAGAATTGACTTGTGAAACCTAGGTTAATATTACCAAAATTCCAGTGCTCATACCCCTGGCGATATGCGGGATTATTTGAATGGGCCAAGAACAAACACATTAACCTTACTGTGGTAATTAACTAAGTATTAGAAATTTGTGATCAGCAAAGCAGTAGATTGTGAGGTAGGACAAAATTAGGAAGTGATGTTGGACTGAGATTATTCAGGGAAAAGCCCTGTGGGAATGCTAGCCTGAGCACAAGGGTGCTGGATTGAGAAGTTTTGTGAGCATTGGTTTGGCATAGAAAGGACACCCAATAATGAAAGTCATGGGGCCTTGTCTGCAGATGATTGTATGTGAGGAAAGGTGTGAAGAGAAGTGCAAGACAGGGTGATAAGTCTCTTCATTGGGGTTCCTTGTCTTGTATACAAATGGGAGCAGCCCCCCCTCCATTTGAGTGATAGCCTTTTCCCTTCAAATATCAAATATCCCTTCAAATACCCTTCAAACAATCGTCATCAAATTGAGTTCTTTGAAGTTGTCTCTAAATTTTTGTATGTATTAGAAAATCTTGGCATTAGACCTTTCCAGGTCCCTCTTTGAAGAATGATGGGTTTGTCTGGGTTGTCTGCCTCTGTCTGCCTGTCTTGGAGTTGGTTGGTGTGGTCTAGACCGTAGTTTCGGAGTCCCTTAGAAGAGATGGTTGTTTTGCCCATCAAGTACTTGAGTTTCTTTTGACACATTGTCTTCTGTCCCTCTTTATTCGTAATGTTCCTTGGTGACCTTAGTGAATATTGATCTCTTTCCTCTAGGCAACAATAGTGATGGAAACAAATACTGTGATCCCTTTGAAGACACAAAAGATAAAGATCCTCCTGTGACATACTTCATGGAGAGGCAGCCAGTAAGAGAGCTGTCCGTTAGTGAGATGTCATCAGAAATGCCACATAGTCTCACTGTCCAGCAGGACAGAAAACACAAAATCTCAGATTACAGCAGCCACCTTGAGACTACTGTGGAAGACCTGCCAGAGGACCCTCTGCTGAAAGCCAAGCAAAGACGAGTTTCTAAAGGTGAGTTTCATTGGCTTTGGGTTCTTGCTCTGAGGGCCTTTCTATCCAGCTAAGATGAACAGACAGGAGGTGTGAATGTGAGCCATGCTTCTCTGAACAGAGTTGGTAAAGGAATACTGTATTAACAAGGCCTGGTGACATACTGAAGCCTAGACAATGACCACATCCCTACATTTACCCCTACTTCCATTAATGATATATAAGACAATTTGTATTCCCCCTGTAATAGTGGCCTGAGAGAAAAATGACAAGTGATTCCTCTAACCACTTAAAGACCCACACTAGTGATCTGATCAACCTGAAGCTGTGCATTTAATTAACAGGGCTCCATCCTAAAAAACGACACTTGCTACACCTTAGACGATGGTGTGACCAGAAGATGTCAATAGCAGAGAGGAAACCTAGCCAGCAAGGCAGGAAAGAAGTGACACAGACAATTCAGTCTGAGGTCACTACCCAAGGGAATAACATCACTCAAGAGAAACCTGGAAGGAAAAGGGCAGAGGCCAAAGGTAACACAAGTTGTTCGGAGGAGTCTGTCAGATCCACTGGCAATGAACAAGGTATGTGGAAGCCATCCTTGACTAACTTTTTCACTTCCTTCTAGAAAGTAGAGGCTTCTGTCCTTTTGTCTGAGCCCTACGAAGTAACTTGCTACTTGACATTTTGAGTGTTAACTTATTTATGGTTTGAATATGAATTAATTAAAATATTATTGCCTTGAAACATGATTAGTGTACCTTTAAAAACTAAAAGTACTCCAGTGATCAGTGTTAACAAGGGTTTTCTCTCTGCATCAGGTACAATTGTGTAATGTACCTTTCCACCTACCCTCCTGACACCTTGCCATTTCCCACCATATTTAGGCTTGCCTGTGTTCTCCTGCTCTTCACCCTTGAAGAACCTTTTATCTACTAGTGAAAGTGGCAAAAAGCAGACTCAGAAAAGTCTGAGGCCACCTGCCAAGCAGCAAAAAATTAAAGAAAGCCTTAAGACAGATGTACTGTGCACAGATGAAAAAGAGGATTTCCAGGCTCTGTCCCTGCAACAGAAATACACAGACAACAGTGAGAAGCCATCTGGAAAGAGACACTGCAAAACCAAGCATTTAATACCACAGGAGTCTAGACAGGACTTGGCGCTGACAGGGGAGCACTATAGGGAGAACACTGATGGCCAGGTATTGCCCTTACTTGACCCTTACTCTCTCTTGGCTTATTTTCAGGGTTAACTTTTCTTGAATCCTGTCAAATATAGGTCCCCTGTCTTAAAGGTGTACTTTCCCTGGATGGTGGTGAAACTGCAAACTGTTAAGATTTATATTCATTCCATCTGTACAATTCTCCCTTTGACATCCTAGTTCTCAAAAAAGATAACACATTTTTGTTCCACTGCAGATTTTTCATATGGGGAGGAAGAAGGGAGGTGGCTGGAGTTGGAAGAACACAGCTTTAACTGTGCGGCCTACCTGGTTTTGTGATAGGTGACTGTCCAGAGATTCAGAAAGTGGCCAGAGCCCAGATCGGACTGTGACTTGCCATCAGTCAAGCAGGAACCAAAACACTTTGAGAAGTTGCTACCCGCTTCCCAGTCTATGCAGCTGCCATGCTCTAATTCTTCTCAAGAAAACACCCCGTCTCGCTTGATACTACCTGGAGCACGGAAACTTTTTGTCAATAAGAATGCTGGTGAAACCCTCTTGCAGCGTGCATCCAGACTTGGCTATGAGGTGAGTGACTCTATATGTGTTTCTGGAGTGACAGCTATTTCTGATGGGGGAGTTAGTCATACAAAGAAGGGCGGGGATAGTGCAGACAGAATAACTTCAAGAGTAAAGGCATCCCCCTCCACATCAGGATATTGGGCTGGTATTCCATTAGAATGTTTACATTAGCCCTTTTCTTCCTACTATCTCTTTGTTGTTCTGTTTTCAATCAAAGGATGAAAAGAAAGGCATCTCTGAAGTTTGTTTATGCAGGTAGGCCTCTTTTGTATACTTCAGTTTTGCTCACTTATCTCTGATATCAAATCTGTCATAATGCAGGACATGATAACTAGAGAGATTTTAATGAGCTCTTTTGGATTCTGATTAGCAAGGGAGAGAAATTTTGAACTCTATTAAGAGGTTGCATGTCTTGTGGAGTGAGTGAAAGGGAAGTGACTGTTTAGAGTTGGAGCACAGGTGTGAAGAGTTGGAGCATGTGGCAGACCTCTCTGGTATTTTTCTGAGAGAGGGCATAGTAGGCCTGGATTGAAGATGGGAGAAAAGACTCAGACTCAGGCTTTTTCCACAACTCACTGTCTTTTCCACAACCTTACTCGTTCCCTTCCAAGATGGCTGTTGACAGTGACAACTTACATTGCCTGAGCACTCTACTGTGCACTGTTTCTAATCCCTTATGATCTGTGCCTGGTTGTCTGATAGGTGACTGTCCATAGAGAGTGGTCAGAGCCCAGTTTGGACTACCATTTATCTTTAACCAAGTAGGAACTAAAGCCTTTTGACCTCTTGCATAAGTTGCTATCAGTTTCCTATCCTGTCATCATCTTTGTGTGATAGTAACTAGTATTATACTGCTTTTGGTTAAGGAAAATGAATTCCATAGAGGTTTTCATTTTACAGGTTATCTCCACCTTGTTGACAGTTTGCTTTGCTATTGAATCTTACAGTCTCATTTGTTTATTTTTTTGTTGCCAGTACTTTTGAGATCTTAAAAATGTTTGCTCTTTTCTTCTAGTAGTTTTTAAGTTTTGGGTCTGACATTTAAATTTTTAATACTTTTAGGTTTTCTTTTCTTTTCTTTTTTTTTTTTATTAAATCATAGCTGTGTACATTAGTATAATCAAGGGGTACAATGTGCTGGTTTCATATGCAATCTGAAATATTTTCATAAAACTGTTTAATATAGCCTTCATGGCATTTTCTTAGTTATTGTATATAGACATTTGTATTCTACATTTAGTAAGTTTCACCTATACCCATTCTAAGATGCACTGTAGGTATGACCCCACCAGTTACCCTCTCTTCACCCAATCCTCCTCCCACCCCTACCCTCCCTTGGCCCTTTCCCCATATTCTTGTGCTCTAGTTGGGTTATAGCCTTCATATGAAAGCTATAAATTAACTTCATAGTAGGGCTGAGTATATTGGACTTTTTTTCTTCCATTCTTGAGATAACTTTGCTAAGAAGAATATGTCCAGCTCTATCCATGTAAACATAAAAGAGGTAAAGTCTCCATCTTTCTTTAATGCTGCATAATATTCCATGGTATATACATGTACTACAATTTGCTAGTCCATTCGTGGGTCGATGTGCACTTGGCTTCTTCCATGACTTAGCAATTATGAATTGGGCTGTAACAAACATTCTGGTACAGATGTCTTTGTTATATTGTGATTTTGGTCTTCTGGGTATATACCTAGTAAAGGAATTATAGGATCAAATGGCATGTCTATTTTTAGATCTCTAAGTATTCTTGAAACATCCTTCCAAAAGGAACAAATTAGTGTGCATTCCCACAAGCAGTGTAGAAATGTGCCCTTTTCTCCACATCCACACCAATATCTCTGGTTTTGGGATTTTGTTATGTGGGCTAATCTTACTGGAGTTAGGCGATATCTCAAAGTAGTTTTGATTTGCATTTCTATGATGGTTAAGGATGATGAGCACCTTTTCATGTGCCTACAGGCCATGCACCTGTCTTTGTTAGATAAGTTTCTCTTCAAGTCTTTTGCTCACCCTGAAATGGTATCATTTGTTCCTTTCTTGCTAATACATTTGAGTTCTCTGTGGATTCTGGTTATTAAACCTTTGTCAGAGGTATAACCTGCAAATATTTTCTCCCATTGTAAGAGCTATCTGTTTGCTACACTTACTATGTTCTTGGCTGTGAAGAAGCTTTTTAGTTTGATCAGGTCCCAGTAGTGTATTTTTGATACTGCTTCAGTTATCTGGGGATTCCTCCTCATAAAATACTCACCCAGGCGATTCCTTCAAGAGTTTTCCCTCAACTTTCTTCAAGTATTTTTATAGTTTCATGTCTTAAGTTTAAATCTTTTATCCAGTGAGAGTCTATCTTAGTTAATGATAAAAGATATGGGTCCAGTTTAAGTCTTCTACAGGTCTCCAGCAAGTTCACCCACCACCATTTGTTAAATCGGGAATCTTTTCCCCACTGATTGTTTTTAATTGGCTTGTCAAAGATCAGATAATGGTAAGTAGCTGGATTCATCTCTTGGTTCTCTATTCTGTTCCAGACATCTACTTCTCTGCTTTTGTGCCAGTACAATGCTGTTTTGATCACTATCGATTTAAAGTACAGTCTCAGTCTGGTAGTGTGATTCCTCCT
>CAUYPK010024592.1:0-11434 GCA_963574355.1 Loris lydekkerianus
GTGAGCTATGACACCTCAAGAGTTTGAGGTAGCTGTGAGCTATGACACCATGGCACTCCACCCAGCAACTGAGACTCTGTGTCAAAGAAGAAAAGGAAAGAAAATACAAAACAGTAGTAGGTACCATGCAGAGTTTAAAATGGTTGTAAACAAAGAACCCTGCACATGGTGTGCAGGTGAGTGGGCAGAACACTTCAGGCAGAGGTCAAAGCAGGACCATACTTGCCATGTCAGAGAAGAGAAAGGTCAGCATGTCTTAGTAGGTAAGGTAAAGAGGAAGGCTAGATTGTGAGGGCCTTTGTAGTAATTCCTGTATTTTGATTTAGGACTTTATTTCATGGATAAGAAATTATTGAAAGACATAAAGCAAAGGAGTAAAATGGATAATCTGCAGTTTCAACCTGGCTGTAGCACAAGAGTAGGGTAGAGAAGACAGAGGAATGGAAACAAAAACCTGGGAAGTAGTGATAGTGACTTGGATGTATGTTGTAATAATGGGAATGGAAAAAAGTAGATGATATGGAATATGTTTTGTCAAAAATAATGGCAAACACAATAGTATCATTCTTCTAGCGTGAAGATATAATAAATCATGTAATACTCATTAAATCCCTCAGGGGTAGGTACTATTTTTAGCCTCATTTTACAGATGGGGAAATAGAGGCACAGAAAGATTAACTTACCTTAGGTCAACCAGAGCAGAGATTTGAACCAAGATCACCTAGCTTCACAGTCAATGCTTTAACCACTACATTCCTCTGCCTCCCTAGATCCTGCCCACTGCCTGAGAAATCAGAAGTGAGAAGGGAACCTAGGAGCTAAACCAGAGCCAAGCAGGCACCAAGCCAGAGCCCCAGAGTAGCAGGTGTTATGTTTCAAAGGAACCACCCCCACCGCACACACAAACACACAAAAGAACCAACCCAAAGAGGCCCAGTCAACCTGAGCTGCCAAGTTTCTTCTACTTTAGTCCTATAAGAAAAGTAACTTTTTCTTTGAGACAGAGTCTCACTCTATTGCCCCAGACTAGAGTGTCATGGTGTCAGCCTAGGTCACAGCAACCTCAAATTCCTCGATTTAAATGATCGTCCTGCCTAAACTTCCTGAGTAGCTTGGACTACAGACACCCACCACAATACCTGGCTAATTTTTCTATTGGTAGTAGAGACAGTGTCTCACTCTTGCTCAGGCTGGTCTTGAACTCCTGACCTCAAGCAATCTGTCTACCTCAGCATCCCAGAGTGATAGAATTACAAGTATGAGCCACTATGCCAGGCCAAGCAAAATAACTTTGGAGTGACCAATCCACTTTTTGTTCCATTTCGGGTTTCTTTGGCCTTTTTCTAACTATAAAGCACACCCCCTCTATTCAGCTTCTTGGAGCACCTTCTGTTTTGTAGATAAAATGCTGCCTAATTCATGAATTGCTAATAAAAGCCAATTTGATCTTTGAAACTTAATTTGTTGACAGTTTGTTCTTTGACACAGGTGTTGCAGTTAGAATCATCCCTTGCCCATCCTCCACACCACCATTTCAAGCATGAAGAGGGGGCCACTACCCTCTTTGCTTCAGAAGACACCCCATCCCTACCTGTGCTCATCTCCCACAGTCTCACCACCACTGTGAGGCCTGTGAGCCCTCTTCATGTCTGTTATTGTGAGCAGCTCAGGACTCCTCAGCCTCCCTTTGCTCCCCCAGACTTGAATTCTCATGCCCTCCATTTTCTTCTATTCTGACTCTGAAACCTGAAACCTGACTCCTGAAACCCACTCCTCTGGATCCTGGCCTAGTCCTCTCAGGATCCTCTTAACCTTCTCACTCTCATTCCCTGGCTACACATTCAAATCAGCTCAAGGCTTAAAAATATCCTGAAACTCAAGCTACTCACAAGGCCAATTAAATGAATTTCCAGATAGTGGAGTCCAGGCACTGTTATCCCCTTCAGTGGGGGTTGTTGTCTGGTGTTGAAATTCCCCAGGTGTTTCTAATTTGCAGCTGGGCTGAGACCCATCGATGGAAGAGATCCTGGCTCTTCCTTCCTTGGCAGCTGCCTCAAGTGGCAGATGTTTCTTCTCTGCCACCTGCATCATGGACCTGCAGGTGGGGTGGGCTCCATCTTACTCCCCCTTGTCATGACCACTCCTTTCTCTGTCATTGTGTCTGTCAAACTTTCAGGCTCTTAACCTCATGTCATCCAAGTGTCCCCAATTGCTGTAGGAGCTTTACTTCTGGCTCACCATCATGCTCTCTAACACTGCTCCTTTTTGAATTTGTGGTGTTTTCAATATCCCAACAGACAGATGCACCATCTAAGACTCTGACCTCCTCCTCCATTACCTGTCTTCCACCCTACTTCAGCCACTCCTTGTGATGATCTCACTCCATCCACAATATTGATTTCCAGTCACTCTCCATCTGACCACTCACCACTTTCCACCTTTCGAGTTCACGCCCTCTAGGACAAAGACTCCAATCATCCTTGAAAAACCTGTATCCTTCTACTTCTCTGCTATCTCATCTCCACTCTTCTCACCCTATCTAGCTTCAATTCTAAGGTCAATCAATTGAATCACTCCATTGCCTTCCTTTTAACTCTCCTGTCTTGCTCATGACTGGGAGCACCTACCTGCCAGCTAACCTTCAACCCATGTTGGACCCAAGGCTCTGTTTTGCACCAGCTCCTGTGCAGCTGAGTGTAATGGATAGCCTTTCAGTGGGTTCATCACCATTAAGCCAAGATGGCCTTTCTATCTGGACAGGCAGGCCTACTGTATTTATTTTGTCTGATGGTTCTCAATGTAGATCCTTGGACCAGCAGCAGCAGCATCACCTGGGAATTTGTTAGAAATGCAAATTTTCAGGACCAAACTCAGACCTACTCAGTCACAAACTCTGGGGAAGGGCTTAGCACTTTGTTTTAACAAGGTCTCTAGGTGAATATGATGGATGGACTTAAGTGTAAAGCTTTGTGCAATTCATTCCCTCTCCTGCTCTCCTAGGTGAGTCCCCTCTCTCTGCAAACATACACTATTTCCTTGCCCTACCTCATTTTCAGCTAGCTTCCATAAAGGCTAAGAAATGGAAAAAATCAGAGGAATGTCCACAGCTCCCACACCACATCTCTGTCTCCTTTCACTGCACCTGTTCCCATGCATGCTACCTGCTCTCTTGTGAGGACATGCCATCAGAGCTGTTCTCATAAATGAAGATCTGATGATTAAGTTCATGAACTCATCCTAGAAAAAGTTCTACATACCTCATTGCTGAATATCACTATGGTCACCAGATTGGCCAAAGGGAGTACTTCAAAGGTGACTGTAGAGATATTCAGGTCTGATGGCCATTTCAGAAAAAGTATCATAATTGCTTTGAAGGGTAAACTAGGGGCTGGAATCAGTGCATAGCTTCCCCAGGGGAGTACCTTGAAGGTGATTTTTTTTTTTTTTTTAATTGAGACAGAGTCTCACTTTGTCGCCCTCTGTAGAGTGCTGTAGCATCGTAGCTTATAGCAACCTCAAACTCTTGGGCTCAAGTGATTGTCTTGTCTCAGCCTCCCTAGTAGCTGGGACTACAGGTGCCTGCCTCAATGCCCGGCTATTTTGTTTGTTTGTTTGTTTAGCAGGCTGAGGCTGAGTTCCAACCCACCAACCCCAGTGCACATGGCCAGCATCCTAACCACTGAGTATGGGCACCCCCTAAAATGCTCTTCCAAAGTCACTCTGAGCTCTATCTTGCTAAAGCCAATTGTCAACACTTGGTCATTGTCTTAATTTTCCTAGTGTGTCATCTGATAAAGTTGATCATTCTCTCTTTTCTCTAATGGTATCTTAGCTTGGTTTCCTGGCTTGTTTAACCACTCCTCACTTCTCAGTCTCCTTTGCTAGTTCCTTCTCATCTCCCACACTCCAAATTCAAGTGTCCCAGGGCACAGTATTTGGGCTCTTTCTTCTTTATCTATATTCTCTCCTTTGGTGGTCTCCTCTAGAAGCACTGCTTGAAAGACTATCTACAGACTGCTGCTTTAGGCAACAGAGTGAGCCCTTGTCTCAAAAAAAATGGGCAGAGGTGGGGGGGGCAGTGGCTCATGCCTGTAATCCTAGCACTGTAGGAGGCTGAGGTGGGTAGATTGCCTGAACTCCTGAGTTCGAGACCAGCCTGAGCCAGAGCCAGAGCCAGAACGAGACCCCATCTCTAAAAAAAAATAGCAGGGTATTGTGACGGGCACCTGTAGTCCCAGCTACTTGGGAAGCTAAGGCAAAAGAATTGCTTAAGCCCAAGAGTTTGAGGTTGCTGTGAGCCGTGACGCTACAGCACTCTACCAAGGGTGACAAAGTGAGACTCTGTCTAAAAAAAGGGGGTGGGGGGATAATTCTAGCCTTTTTGTCACTCAGGCCAAAGCTTAATGTCACCATTCCCACCCCTTTCCAGCATGTCCCACATCAGCAAAATTAGACCACACCCTCCCTCCAACCTGCAACCACCTAGGTCCAAGCCTACATCATCTCTTGCTTGCATTATTACAACAGTCTCCCATCTCCAGGCTTTGTCCTTGCCCCAGTCTCTTCTCAAATAGCAGTTGGAGTGATGCTGTTATAATTTAAGTCAGGCTTCATCACATATCTGCTTAAAACCCACCAAGGATTCCCATCTCAGTGTAAGAACCAAGTCCCTACAGTGCCCTGCATGGGCCTACAGGATCTGAGTGCTTCAAGCGTCTCTGATGTCATTGTCTACCACTCTCTTCCTCTGTCACTTGGCTCCCTGGACAGACTGACTGTGCTGGTTCCCAAATCAGGGACTTTTCATTAACAATATTGGGAGGGAGCTGGTAGAAATACCAGACTACATTTTGTGCCATTTGAGATTTGTAGTCACAAATTTAAAGTGAGACCCAATCAGCACAACTGTGGTCTCTTTACCATTCAGCTGGGAATGAGTGAATGGAGAAAGAGGAGAATTGGATTTTGCTAGGGAAGAATGATGAGAGGACAAGGGCCAGGATATTAAGGCCATAAGGGAATGTTTACAATGTTGGGCCATGAAATCTCAGCTGGGTAAGAAGGAATTAAGTTGGGTAGTGCATGTTAAGCACTTATTAGAGGGCCTGGCACATTGTAAAGGCTCAGTAAGCATGAGCTGTTATTACCACAAGCATTCATTCTAAGTATACTAAAAGTACCCTTAAACCTAAAAAAGACCCGGCAAAATTAACTGCAGCACCATACTGTAGCCTAGCACTTGTAATTAAACCTGAATCCATATAAACAAGAGATGGCTTTGAAGATAGAGCAATACAATCCAAGACAAGGATAATACTTAAGAAATATATATATGTGTGTATACAGTATAAATAAATAAAAGGTATAATTTGAACTTCACCACTGTCAGAATGGAAAGTCATCATTACTTTTCAACTCTAAGAATCTGGAAGGAGCCATATGCAAAAAAATATCCAGGTAGGTTCTCTGATTTAAATACATAAAGATATACTTGCCCCTCCAAGTACTTCATCCTGATAACATTACAGGTTTTCCTTATGTGTATGCCTCATTGTACAAATCTTCACGGACTTACTTTCAGTTATCCATTAATGCTGACACAGAAAGTGTTTTTTCATCTGTTACCCATATCTGCCAAGTCGAAGCTGTGGTTAACTAATTGGAAACACCCAACCAAATGGATCAACTTTATCAGTATGTTCCAGGTACCCAAGGCCACGGCCCATTTTCAAGCTTCAATATTTTTCAAAGATTTGGCTAAGAAAGCATTTTATTTTCATGTTCAAAAAATAGAGATGTTAATAAGGAGAATGTCAAAGTCACATATATTTTAAAGATTAAAGCATATTAGCAAAATTCAGGAGCTGGGCCATGGATCAAGAAATCAACAGATGGGAGCTATAGTAGGAGGCTCCATCCGCCAATTCAAGGTCCCCACTGATTTAGTACTGAAATAGACCCTCTGTGACAACACTATGGTACAGGGAATTTTCTCTACATTTTTGAGCTGAGCACCTGGGCGGATAGAGTTGCCAGTTATTAAAATGAGGAAGCTATGGCTAAAACAAATGGCTGTGGGTTCAAATCCCTGATTGTTCACTTCCAACCGCAGAATCCTCAGTTTCATTATCTGTGAAATGGAGGTGATAACTTCAAATTTCCTCAATCCTATCATCCTACCCTCCTTTAAAAAAAACATTTCTGCTATTGAAAATGTCTCTTAAAATTAATCCACTTGGAGAGGTAGTGCTGGTCTTTTAATAGAAACATTTTAAAATCGAAGGCATTTCTTTTACAAGGTGATGTCGATTAAAAATGTAACAAAGCAGATAAGACCCAGCTCATAAATTTGCTGTGAGGATTAAGTTTGTTTGAATGAAGCGTTTGTAAAGCTTTTAGGAGAGTGTTTGGCACCCAGGGGTGAGGGGAAGTGAGAAGGCAGGCAGAAGCTGCAAGCCCTAGAATGTCCTATTTCCCTGCGCCCCTCTAAGATTTCCATCATCACCTCAGCATCAGAGCTTGGCAGAAAAAGGAGAGGGAAAACATTATTCGCCTGCTCCTCTGGATTATTTCTTATCTATAATTTGTTGTAGCTAGGTTCAGGGATGTGCATTTCTCTTGAGCTGTTTGCTATTCCACCCCCTCACCCGCCTTTTTTTTGTTAAGTCTGTATTAAACCTGCCACAGAACAATGCCAGATTCTGGCCTACCTAATCAGCATCTCTGCAGGAGTATCTGGAGCTCTCATTTATTTCCTGTTTGCATATGAGTCATTTATTTAAACCATTGTTCAAAACACTCCAGGGTTACTATTGGGTCAATGGTCCATAGTGCCAACCATAATTTGCCCCCCATTATCTCTCTGACCACAGACCCCAGCCCTGGTGGCCTCTTGGCTATTCATTCCCTCAGCACACCAGGCATGCTTCTATCCCAGGTTTGTACATTTGATGTCCCCTCTGCCTGAAATGCTCCCTGCCACCTGCATGCCCCCTACGCTTTCAGTTATTCTCATTTCACCTTCTGAGAGGTCTTTAGTCAAATGTCACCTTTGCAGTTATACCTTTTCTTCCCACCCCCAGGGCTGTCATCCATGATTAACCAGCCCCCCATTCTCTCTCTTACTTTATTTTTTCTCCCTAGCACTTTGACTATGTAACACACTATTTATTTGTTTACCTGGTTTATTGCTGATTTCTATATTAGAGTGTAAGTTCCATGAAGGAATCTTTCCATGCTTTGTTCACTGCTTTTTACCCAATGCTCAGAACAGAGCCTGGCACGTATAGGCCAAATCAATGACCCCCTACCCAAATTTATTTAACAAAATAGCATAGATGTGAAATAAATTTGGGTAGGGGGTCATTGATTTGGACTGAGCCCCTGCTCTAGGCCCAACTGATCAAACCAAAATGGAGTCACTTGTGCTGAAGTTCCGGAGAGAGAGAGAAAGAGAGAATAGTCAAATTCCCCAAACAAGCCAGTTAGAGCCAGCATAATAAGGAAGGCCCCTCTGCTTTAATCTTTGTAAGGAAAGTAACTTTGAAACCACCAATTCACTTTTTGTTCCCTGTTTCTGCTTTCTTCAGCCCTTTCTGCCTAGAAAACCAACCCCTTTGCTCAGTTTATTGAAGCACTTACTCTATTTTATAGAATATAAAATAAAGGTGTTGCCTGATTCTAGAATTGCAAATAAAAACCAATTGAGCCAGGCTTGGTGGCTCACACCTGTAATCCTAGCACTCTGGGAGGCTGAGGTGGGTGGATTGCCTGTGTTCACAGGTTCAAGACCTGCATGAGCCACAGTGAGACCCACCCCATCCCTAAAAATAGCCAGGTGTTATGGCAGGCTGCTATAGTACCAGCTACTCAGGAGACTGAGGCAAGAGGATCACTTGAGCCTAAGAGTTTGAGGTTGCTGTGAGCTATGACACCACAGCACTCTATCAAGGGCAACAAAGTGAGACTGTCAAAAAAAAAAAAAGGCCAATTGAGATCTTTAAACCAAATTTGTTGTAATTCTGTCCTTGACAGTATTTCCATAACTAGTCTTTATGTTCTTAGCATTTCCCTTCTTCAAGTTGGGACTTTGGGCCAAAAGGGATTAATATATATATATTTTTTGTTGTTACAGTTTTTGGCCAGGGCCAGGTTTGAACCCCCCACCTCCGGTATATGGGGCCAGCACCCTACTCCTTGAGCCATAGGTGCCAATATTTTTTATAGTTCTTCATAGGTTGGGGATGAATATTTTTTATAGTTCTTCACAGGTTATTGAGTATAACAGTAGTCTGCTCCTTTTTATTGCTTAGTAGTACTTCATAGTGGGGGCTGTAACATTCAACCATTCATTCACTGAAGAGCATCTGGTTGTTTCCAGTTTGGGGCAATTATAAACAAAGCTGCTATACACAATTGTGTACAGGTTTTTGCATGAATGCAAGTCTTTATTTTTCTGGGATAAATGCCTAAGGAGTATACAAGTAATTGTGGGTTGATTAGTAATTGTATATTTAGTTTTTTAAAGAAACTGCCAAACTGTTTTCTAGAGGGGCTATACCACGTTATCTCTCCACTAGCAATGTATGAGTGATTCAGTTTCTCTGCATCTTTGCCAGCATTTGGCATTGTCACTATTTTTTTTTTAAGCCATTTTGATAGGTATGTAATGATATGTGCATTTCTTTAATGGCTAATCATCTTGAACATCCTTTTCTATAGTGTATGATAGGATATCATCCTTTTGTTTGATATAAGATATTTGCCATTCAAAATTTTTCTTCAGTGAAATGTCTGTTCACATCTTTTGATCCATGTTTAATTGGATTGCTTTTTTTTTTTTTTTTACTATTGAGCTCTGAAAGTTTTTTTTTATAATTTCTGGATATTAGTCTTTTGTTGGATATGTAGCTTGCAAATATTTTCTCCCACTCTGTAGAAGTCTTCCACAGGGTGAGCTTGTCTTCTTATCCTTTTAATAGTGAGAGCAGTTGGGAATGAGAGTACATGTAGAGAGAATAAGATGGAGTCAGTCAGTCAGGCTAGGGCTGAGACCACAGTCTGGCTGGTTTATGTCCTACGTGACCTTCACCTCATGTCTTCCATCCTTGTTGTTTTGTAAATTCAGCTTTAACCTAAAAGTGTATATCTTGAGTAGGTTAGGGCAATTGATTTAGGAGATCAATTATTATTATTATTTTTAGACAGTGTCTCACTTCCTCACCCCCTGTAGAGCACAATGACATCATAGCTCATAGCAACCTCAAACTCTTGGACTCAAGTGATTCTCTTGTCTCAGCCTCCTGAGCAACTGGAACTACAGATGCCCACCATAATGTCTGGCTATTTTTAGACATGGGGTCTTGAACTCTTGAACTCAAGCAATCCACCTGATTCGGCCTTCCGGAGTACTAGGATTACAGGAGTAAGTCACCATATCCGGCCTAGGAGATTAACTTTTGAATTAGAATGTTGTTATATGGATCATGGGTTATGTCAATTATTGTTTATCACCGGTCATGGGCTATGGCGATTACTATTGTTTAAGGTTAAGTTTTAATTATTATTTTTTAAGATAAGGGTTAGTATGATTCTTGCTTTCAACTTTTATGTATAAAACTGTGATTTTGGAAATGGAATAACAGAACTGTCTTGGAGAGGCTATTCTCACTGTTCTCCAGAATTGCTGGCCTTCTGACAGAGTTTGATGGACCTATCTCCATCTCTGTATGTTGGCTGATAGTGACAGGTGGCTGGACCCTCTTGGTCTGGTAATAACAAGGTCTTTCACAGATTAAAAGTTTTTAGTTTGGGCTTAGTGCCTGTAGCCCAGTGCTAGGGCGCTGTCCACATACACCAGGACTGGAGGGTTGGAACCCAGCCCGGACATGCCAAACAACAATGACAACTAAAACAACAATAGAAAAATAGCCACGCATTATAGCTGGCACCTATAGTCCCAGCTACTTGGGAGGCTGAGGCAAGAGAATTGCTTAAGCCCAAGAGTTTGAGGTTGCTGTGAGCCGTGATGCCACAGCACTCGGAGGGAGATACAGTGAGACTGTCTCAAAAAAAAAGTTTTTTATTTTTTATTTTTGTAGTTTTTGGCCGGGGCCAAGCTCGAACCTGCTACCCCAGGTATATGGGGCCGGCGCCCTACTTCTTCAGCCATAGGCGCCACCAAAAGGTTTGGGTAAAATGTAATTTATCAATTTTTCCTTTTATAGGTCAAAATTTTGGCATCAAGTGTAAGAATTCTTTGCTTAGCCATGTCCTGAATATTTTGTTGTTTTTTTTTTCTAAAAATTTTATAGTTTAGTGTTTTATATGTTAGTCTGTGACTCATTTTGAGCTAATTTTTGTATAAGTGTGAGGTTAGCTTGAGGTTAATTTTTTTATTGTTTTGTTTTTGCCCATGAATGTCCACTTTGAAGCCTGCATTTTAATAAACTCTGCAGAAACATCAAGGTCTGAGAATTATTGGGGAAGGCTTTATGGAAATTAGATAGTAATGGTAAATCAACTGGCTCTTGGTGGGGGAAGGGGCAATTTCTGTGGTATAAATACCACCCCCATAGCTGATTTCAAGCTACCAATATGATTCTACTTAACACAGGGCTGAGAAGAGATTTGCAGAGCACATTACATAGTAGTATTTCTACACTTACAATAGATGTAAATAACCTCAAAAGCACAAATAATTCCTATAATAAAAGGTAGTAGGAAGTGATTCATTTTGAGTATTTGTTACCTTTATTTTTAGTATAATTTAGTTAATTTCAAGTTTATGCCAAAAATTTTGATAGTCTAAGAGCTTACCTTACTTGAGAGCTAACAAATTACCGTATATACTCGAGTATAAGCCGAGTTTTTTCCGGCACAAAATTTGTGCTGAAAAACCCGAACTCAGCACAACTTTTGTGCCGGAAAAAACTCGGCTTATACTCGAGTATATACGGTAATCTGTCACAGTTTCACGGATGGTACAGAAAACACGAGACTCCTAGGTCAGATACAAAGGACTTTATTACTCACAGCAATAGCATTAAACAGAGTGTCAGCATCATCTTGGAATAGTTCCCTAAGCTGTAGTTTCCATGAGGTGATGCAAAGTGAGCCAGCTGGTACCTGCATATGTAAGTGGAAAAATACAGACGAGGAATAGGAGTTGAATCCTGAACTTCGGGACCTGAATCCTTTCTTTTTTTTTTTTTTTTTTAATTTATTTTTTTTTTATTATAGATAAAAATATGCACCATAGATGTGGCCCAACCCATCGCTCTCCCTCCACCCAAACCTCCCCCCTCCCTTCCCCTTCCTTGGTCCTTTCCTCATAGTCTTGCGGTATAGTTGGGTTATAGCCTTCATGTGAAAGCTATAGTTTAGCTTCTTAGTAGGGCTGAGTACATTGGATACTTTTTCTTCCATTCCTGAG
>CAUYPK010024593.1:0-19877 GCA_963574355.1 Loris lydekkerianus
ATATTCTTGCCCTTGTAAGTGATGGTTTTCTTTTGTCTTGCAGCTTTCAGAATTTTCTCCTTCATATTAACTTTAGTGAAATTGATTATGATGTGTCTGGGGGATGTCTTATTTGGGTTGAGTCATGCTGGAGTTCTGAAGCTGTCTGCTATCTGCATTTCAGAATCTCTTGGCACGTATGGAAAGTTCACCTTCATAATCTCATGGAGAAGAGACTCTGTGCCTTGTGAAGCCACTTCATCATTTTCGGGGATCCCTATAAGATGAATATTGGTTTGCTTTGAATTATCCCAGAGCTCTCTGAGAGAGTGATCTGTTTTAGCCCTCCATTTCTCTTCCTCTTTGAGACTTTGGGAGTGTTTCAAAGCTTTGTCTTCACTGTCAGAAATCCTTTCTTCTGCTTGCTCCATTCTGTTACGGAGGGATTCTATTGTGTTTCTCAGATCTTTGAGGGATGCAACTTCTTGTCTCAATGTGTCAAAAACCTTTGGTCATTTATTCTTTGAATTTGTTAAATTCTTGAGATATCTTTTGGGTTACTGCTTGGAATTCTAATTCGATCTTTTTTGCTATGCAGATCCTGAATTCGATTTCTGACATCTCAGTTATTTGTTTGTGCATGGGATCTTGTGCTGTGTCTGCCCTATTGATCCTTGTGGGAGTTGATCTACTCTGACTATTCATATTGCCAGAGTTTTTCTGTTGATTTCACCTCATGATTGTTTTTCACCATTGCCTCTGGCCATACTCAGTGTTGGGGAGGTATCTCTCCAATATTAGACCCCAGCGGGATCACTCTATTGTTGCTGGATCTTTGTAGGGAGTGACCCTGTGTAGTTCCTCTGGGGCTGCCCCAGCCAGGGAGTTCTGGTATGGAAGCAGCTCCGGAGTATGACACACCCAGATCCAGCAACAGGGCTGGAGGTGGTGCACATGGTTCTGGGAGTGCCTGGCACCCAGTGACTTTGGCACAGAGAGCCCAAGGCTCCAGCAGTCTCTGGCCAGGAGAAGGGCTCTGCTCAGAGGTAGGGAAGGCTCCAGAGGGCACGCAGGTACCAGAGTCCCTGTCCAGATGATTGGGACAGTGTGGAGGTAGGGAGGGTATAGAAGGGAGGACACAGGGTTGCGTGGCTCCTGCAGTTCCTGGTCAGGGCATGTGGAAACCTGGAGGGCACAGGTCGCAGGTTGGGGGTCATGGTGCAGCTCTTATGGAGGTCTGGGCAGCACCAAGCCCAGGAGTTTGAGGTTGCTATGAGCTATGACGCCATGGCATTCTACCCAGGGCAACGGCCCGAGGCTCCAGTGTGCCAAACCCGGTCTCACTCTGCCCCTGAGGGTTAAGGCTGTAAGGCAGCTCTGTCCCCGCCTTTAGGCTGCTGAGTGAGTAGGTTACTAGCACCCATCCAATCCTTGCTCTGTGACTCACCATGCCTTGTTTGAGTATGAACATTTTCAAAATTATATTTACTCATATGAATTTCTTCTTTTACAGCATACATCTTCATGTCCTTTGTCCATTATTACATGTTTGTACTAGCACTTGCCCGATCCTTGCTCTGCAACCCTGAGGCCGGAGCTTGCTGGAGCAGTTTTCTCTCAATGGCTCCCTGAGGCCCACAGCCAAACACTATAAGCTCTGTCTGGCTCAGCCTCTCAGTCTCGGGCCCTAGCAATGCCCAAAGTTCTCCACACTCCTGCTTGAGCTCTCCCCAAGGCAATTCAACTGAGTGCCAAGACTAAAAACACCAAAACAGTTCATAGGCAAGGCCTTTCCATTTTGCAGTCTCACTGCTGCTTGTACTTATGGCTGCCGGCAGGATTAGGTCACTCAAACACACGCAACCAATTGCCAGTTTTGCACTGTTTTTGTCCACCTCTAGGGGTCCAAAAGTCCCTTGCTGACTCCCTATATCCTCAAAGGGATGATTATAGGCAGATCCCACCAGCCAGAGATGCCTGGAGTCTTATCTACCCAGACTCACCATGCCCAGTTGCAGGGAAGCTGTTACTCAGCTGCCATCTTGCTCCACTTGCCTTTTCTTCCATTCTTGAGATACTTTACTAAGAATAATATGTTTCAGCTGCATCCATGTAAATATGAAAGAGGTGAAGTCTCCATCTTTCTTTAAGGCTGTATAACATTCCATGGTGTACATATACCACATTTATTGATCCATTCATGGATCGATGGGAACTTGGGCTTCTTCCTTGACTTAGCATTTATGAATTGTGCTGAAATAAACATTCTGGTACAAATATGTTTGTTATAATGTGATTTTTGGGTATATACCTAGTAGAGAAATTGTAGGATCGAATGGCAGATCTATGTTTAGATCTCCAAGTATTCTCCAAACATCTTTCTAAAAAGAACGTATTAGTTTGCAATCCCACAGCAGTGTAGAAGTGTTCCCTTTTCTCCACATCCACAGCAACATCTATGGTCTTGAGATTTTGTGAAATGGGCTAATCTTACTGTAGTTAGATGATATCTCAAAGTAGTTTTGATTTGCATTTCTCTGATGATTAAGGATGATGAACATTTTCTCATATGTCCGTAGGCCATGAACCTGTCTTCTTCAGAGAAGTTTCTCTTTAAGTTTCTTGCCCACCCTGAGATGGGATCACTTGTTCTTTTCTTGCTAATACATTTGAGTTCTCTGTAGATTCTGGTTATTAAACCTTTGTCGGAGACATAACCTGCAAATATCTCCTCCCATTCTGAGGGCTGTCTCCTTGCTCTACTTACTGTGTTCTTGGCTGTCCAGAAGTTTTTTAGTTTGGTCAGGTCCCAGTAGTGTACTTTTGATACTGTTTCAATTGCAAGAGTGAGAGTGGAAGGGAGGGCTGGGAGTTCAGAATTGCAAGTAGAGAATATATACAGTTTTATACAGTTTTATGCCTGGCAGTAGAGCACCATGGCACCCAGTAGAGGAAGGAGGTCCACTTTTTAGAGAGTCTCTCCCATGGGATATAATGGAAGGACTTTTGAACTCTGCTCGCTGTTTGTATGGAGTACTGCGAGCTGTTGTCATGGGGGAGGGTACTCCCATCCGCTTGGCAATGGATTTTGTACCTTTTGTTTGTATCCTTGAGGTTGCAGCTTGCCTCAGATGGGTTGATGTGCATTCTTCAACTTTCTCTCTTGGCTCAGCTTTAATCCACCAGGTTACTTGCTAAACTTCTATCCTTTAACTCTCCTTCTGGGTGGGAGTCTCTGTGGAAAGCTGGCTTCAGTCAGCCATCTAGCCTCCGCCCACTAGTTGACTCATTTTTAGCAATGTACTTCTCAAACTGCAGAGAATCTCCTTTTGCAGGCTTAATATTTACCTCAGCTCAGATTTCTGAGACACTGGCCTCAGGCCTCTTTGTTCCCATCATTGATCATTTCCTGACTTCTATGGTGTTTTGTCATCCTCCCTACAGCTTAGAGACCACTGCAAAATAGGCTCTGGCCCAGAAACCTGATGCTATTCATAGCGCCCAGCGCGAGCAAGAGCTTAGAAACCATTTTCAGAGCTCGCGCTTCACCGTGGTGGCCCCTGATAGAAGGGACATTTCTTAAACTGATAGAGGCCATGTATAGTAAACCCACAGCCAATATCATATTGAATGGTGTAAAATTGAAAACATTTCCACTCAGATTGGGAATGAGGCAAGGATGGCCACCGTCTTCACTGCTATTCAGTATAGTAATGAAAGTCTTAGCTATTGCAATCAGGCAAGAGAAAGTGATCAAGGGTATCCAAATAGGGTCTGAGGAGATCAAACTCTCACTCTTTGCTGATGATATGATCCTCTACCTGGAAAATCCCAGGGACTCAACTCCAAAACTCTTAGAAGTAATCAAGGAATACAGCAGCATCTCAGGATACAAAATCAATACTTAAAAGTCAGTAGCTTTTATATATGCCGACAATAGTCAAGCTGAAAAAACAATCAAGGACTCTATTCCTTTTATAATAGTGCCAAAGAAGATGAAATATCTGGAAATTTACCTAACAAAGGACATGAAAAATCTCTATAAAGAGAACTATGAACCTCTGAGAAAAGAAATAGCTGAAAATGTTAACAAATGGAAAAACATATCATGCTCATGGCTGGGAAGAATCAATATTCTTAAAATGTCCATACTACCCAAAGCAATCTACAGATTTAATGCAATCCCTATAAAAGCACCATTGTCATACTTTAAAGAACTTGAAAAAAATAGTACTTCATTTTATATGGAGTCAGAAAAAACCTTGAATAGCAAACACATTACTCAGAAATAAGAACAAATCAGGAAGTATCATGTTACCAGACTTCAGGCTATACTATAAATCTATAGTTATCAAAATAGCATGGTACTGGTACAAAAATAGAGAGGTAGGTGTATGAAACAGAATAGAGAACCGAGAGATGAACCTAGCTACTTATCATCATTTGGTCTTCAACAAGCCTATCAAAATATTCAGTTGGGGAAAAACTCCCTATTTAACAAATGGTGCTGGGTGAACTGGCTGGCAACCTGTAGAAGACTGAAACTGGACCCCCACCTTTCACCATGAACAAAAATTGATTCTCACTGGATAAAAGATTTAAAATTAAAATATAAAAGTATAAAAATACTAGAAGAGAGTGCAGGGAAAACACTCAAAGTAATTGGCCTGGGAGAATATTTTATGAGGAGGATCCCCTGGGCAACACCAAAAATCCATTACTGGGATCTGATCAAACTAAAAAGCTTTTACACAGCCAAGAGCACAGTAAGTAAACTAAACAGACAACCTTCACAATGGGAGAAGATTTTTACAGGCTATGCTTCCGACAAAGGTCTGATAACTAGAATCTACAGAGAACTCAAACTAATCAATAAGAAAAGAACAAATAACCCTATTTCTATGTGGGCAACAGACTTGAACAGAAACTTCTCTGATGAAGTTGGCACATGGCCTACAAACACATGAAAAAATGCTCATCATCAGGTGGCGCCTGTGGCTCAGTGAGTAGGGTGCTGGCCCCATATACTGGGAGTGCTGTGTTCAAACCCAGCCCCAGCCAAAACTGCAACAGAGAAATAGCTGGGCATTGTGGCATGCACCTGTAGTCCCAGCTGCTCAGGACGCTGAGGCAAGAGAATCGCCTAAACCCAGGAGTTGAAGGTTGCTGTGAGCTGTGACGCCACAGCACTTTACTGAGGATGATAAAGTGAGACTCTGTCTCTAAAAAAAAAAAAAAATTAAAAAAATGCTCCTCATCCTTAATCATCAGAGAAATGCAAATAAAAACCACTTTGAGATATCCTCTAATTCCAGCAAGATGAACCCACATTACAAAATCCCAAAACTACAGATGTTGGTGTAGATGCAGAGAGGTGGGAAGGCAAACTAATACAACCTTTCGGGAAAGAAGTTTGGAGAACACTCAAGGAACTAAAAGTAGACCTATAGTTCGATCCTGCAATTCCTCTACTAGGTGTATACCCGGATGATCAAAAATTATTTTACAACAAAGACATTTGCACCAGAATGTTTATTGCAGCCCAATTCATAATAGCCAAGACATGGAAACAGCCCAAGTGCCCATCGATCCATGAATGGATTAACAAATTGTGGTATATGTATACCATGGAATACTATGCCACCATAAAAAGATGTAGACTTCACATCTTTTCTGTTTACTTGGATGAAGCTGTAATATATTCATCTTAGTAAAGTATCTGAAGAATGGAAAAAAATGTATCCAATGTAATTAATACTACTATGAAATCAATATATAATCACCTACACACTCATATAAATGGCAAAACATAACTATAGTCCAGAAAGTAGAAGGGAAGAGGAGAGAGACGGGAGGGGAGCAGAGGGAGGATGTCAGAGGAGGGAGGGGATTGGGGGGTACCTCACCTAATGTGCATGATGCAATGATAAGACTGCAAAACTACTAAGAAATGTGTATAATTGTGATGGATGTCTTACTTAGTTCAATGTAAGCATTTCACATTGTATATCGAAGTAGTACTCTGAACCCCATAAATGCATCAATGTACAAAGTTATGATTTAATAAAGAAATAATAAAATTAAATAAATAAATTTTGTGTGTGAGGTGAGTAGCTCAATCACCTCCCACTTGTCTCTGCCCCCAGGCATAGTTCTCATCTAGAAGTCAGTGCAGAGAGTCTCCCTAGATATACGCAGAGCACCTACCTCATTTGTTAGGTGAGCCAAGAGGGCCCACCAGGGGCAGGGGCTGGCCTTTGGGCCTTGTGGGACTGAAGCTCCTTGCACTATAATAGTAAGGCTGCAGACACCCCAGACTTTCTCTGGACCAGGATGGCTGACTTTCAAAGTACATCCTGGATGAGAAAAGACCATATCAAAGTGTAATTTTATTGTATAAAGATGCACCAGGTTCTGTGGCATTTACAAATGTGCAGACCTAAAGGCAAATCCTGGCTTCTGAGGCCCACGGTAATCAGACAGAGCTACGAGGAGGGGCCTGGGAAGGTTGCATCTGGGAAGGTTATGCTTGGAACACCTTCCTTGTCTGGGCATCATCCACCTCAGATCTCCAATGGTTCCCTAAAGAGGCATCCACTGTCGGAAGTATTAGGAGATAAAGTGGCATTCCTCCTTGCCATAAGCTGGCTACCAGGATACCCCTCAACCATATCACCTGCTTCTGTCCCACCTGTCACAAATCCCCCATCTCTAGCAACCCTGGAATGCAGGCAAGGAAGATAATACCTCATCCCTAAACCCTGGAAGGTCTCTGCCTCCATCTATCTCACCCTCCACAAGAGTGCGGAGTCTTCCCCCATCACTCTCATTGCCTTTCCTGAGGAGCCTTTGGCTAGGTCCTGGCCCAAACTAGCAACCACAGAGTTCTGTGAGCCTCCCCAGCTTGCTCAGGGTGGATTATTACCTAGGCCACAATGGTTAAGTCAACTTTCTTCAAATGCTTACATCCCTGGGGGAAAGAAGAAGTGGCTAAAGGCTCTTATAAATTGGGTATCTGTAATCCTAGCACTCTGAGGGAGGCCGAGGTCAGTTGATTGCTTAAGCTCAGGAGTTCAACACCAGACTGACCAGGAAGGTGTTCCAAGCATGAACAGCTTCTCAGATAAAAAAATAGAAAAAATAGCTGAGCATGATGGCAGGTGCCTATAGTCCCAGCTGTTTGGGAGGCTGAGGCAAGAGAATCTTTTGAGCCCAAGAACTTGAGATTGCTGTGAGCTATGATGCAATGACACTCTACCCAGTAAAATAGAGTGAGACTCTGTCTCAAAAAAAAAAAAAAAAAAAAAAAAAAAAGGGTCTATTGGGGGGGGGGGAGTTAAGAAAATATAAAAAGAAAGAAAGGGAAATAATAGGTGAGAATTGTTTAAAACAGAGGTGTCCTTCAAGCTCAGAAGGTGGCCTCTTCCTAAAGTGTGCCTCACAGTGCCCTGATCCATGAATTGATCTGCTTGGGTCACAAAACCCATCCTAGGAATTTCATTTTTAAAATTTTATTTTTGTAGAGGTGGAGCCTTGCTATGTTGTCCAGGCTGATCTCAAACTATAAGGCTCAAACCATCCTCCCAAGTTGGACTCCCAACTCTCGGATTAACAGGAATGAGCCACTCATACCATTTGTGGTCCAGTAAGAAGTTACTTTAAATAACCACCATTTTAGTTATGAAAGGAACCACTCTTTCCAGGGTCCCCTTGTGCAGTACTTCCTGTCCCCGAGGACCCCACAGAGAGCAGTCACAGCAAGATGATAGAGAGCTGTGGCTCCATTAGAAAGTGATCTCTGGGGCATCCCAGTAGCTCAGTAGTTAGGGCACCGGCCCCATACACCAAGGCTGGTGGGTTTGAACCTGGCCCGGGCCAGCTAAAGCAATAATGACAATTGCAACAAAAAAAAAAATAGCTGGGCGTTGTCGCAGGCACCTATTGTCCCAGCTACTTGGGAGGCTGAGGCAAGAGAATTGCTTAAGCCCAAGAGTTTGAGGTTGCTGTGAACTGTGATGCCACAATACTCTACAGAGGGTGACAGCTTGAGACTCTGTCTCAAAAAAAAAAAAGAAAAAAAAATCTAAGGCTGGGTGTGGTGGCTCACGCCTGTAATCCTAGCTCTCTGGGAGGCCGAGGCTGGAGTATTGCCTGACCTCACAGGTTTGAGATAAGCCTAAGCCAGAGCCAGACCCCATCACTAAACAGAGCCAGGCATTGTGGCAGGCGCCTGTAGTCCCAGCTACAAGAGGCTGAGGCAAGAGAATCACTTGAGCCCAAGAGTTTGAGGCTGCTGTGAGCTATGAGGCCATGACACTATACTAAGGTTTAAAAGTGAGACTGTCTCAAAAAAAAAAAAAAAAAAAATCAACGTCTTTCCTATTTCCCACTATTCATATTACTCTCAATTATGCCATGTTCATTTCCATCCTGGCATAATAATTACATTCTTTGCTTGTTTATTTGTACCTCCCACCAGAATGTAAGCTCTGTGAGGACAAACATTCTGTCTTGGTCATTGCTGTATCTTCCAGAGGGTAGCACAGTCCCTGTTATTCAGTAGATACTAAAAAAATTAGTGAGGGAAGAGATGAGTGGATGAATAAAAAAGCTAAAATTTAATGATGGAGATAAAAAGAGGCAGAGGAGGTCAGTCTGAAGCTAGATACTCATTCTGCCCATAGTTTACAGTTTAGGCATCTTGGACCATATGCACAAGTCCAGAAGTTATTCCCTGCCAGGAGGCCCAAGCCCAGCCTGTCTATATGTCATTGGGGTTGTCTTGGTCAGCATAGATAAGGAAGCCAGTGAAGAGGCTGTCAGTCCAGTAAGGGTCATAGAAGAGTCCATTCTGTTCAGAGTAGAAGATCTGTAGCCAGACCTCATCACCCTGCTTGAGAGCCAGGATGGTGGAGCCTGAGGCCACATCGTGGTTGCCAGTGTTGGCATCGAAAGTACGGATGCGGTATTGGCCGTTGTGCACCAGGCCGATAGCCAGGTGCTTATTGGCCAATGTGATGTCATAGGTGAAGTAGTAGATTCCCGGCACACTGCAGACAAACTTGCCGCTGGAGGCATTGTAATGGCCACCCTCATTCATCAGGATCTTGTCAAACTTGATGGGCAGCCGCTCCCGCGGGTAACTTTTGGTCACTGCCACCGAGAAGGCCGATTTGGCACGGCCACTGCCACAGCTACAGGGGCCTGGGAGGCCTGGCTCCCCCTTCTTGCCCTTGGGCCCCTTCTTACCTGGAGTGCCATGCTTCCCCGGGGTACCAGTGACTCCCTTGGGGCCGCGAGGGCCAGCCCGCCCAATGGCCCCGGCTTTGCCCTTTGGTCCTGGCTTTCCCCGGTTACCTGTTCGGCCAGGTGGACCTAGAAGACAGAGCAGCTGGTGTTATGGAGGTGCCACCACAGGCCTAGGCAGAGGCCTTGGCTTTCCAACCTTGGTGCAAAAGCTGGTGGGTAATGGAAAAACCAAAAAGGCGTTGGAGACACATAGAAATGAGTATAAGTCCTGATTGTGTAACTCGGACACTTCTCCCAGCCTTATCTGGAAAATGAGAATGATAATAAGTACCTTCTGGAGTCATTGTGCTTTAGGGCACAGAAAAAAAAACAAAAACCAATCTTTGCCTGTTCCTGCCTCCTAAGGAAGACTACGGCTTATGTGCCAGATCAGTCTTTCTATGGGCTATGCTAATAATGAGTTGAGAAGAGAATTGGAAGAAGACCCTTGATTTAAAACAAAACATTGATATTAATAAAATCCCTGTCTTGTGCTCAAGAGCCCTGCTCACATGCACAAGGGTTTATTGCAGCATTACTTATAATAGCAAAAAATCCAAAGATTAAATGCCCCTCCAAAAGGAAATGACTAAAAAATTATAGTCCATCCATACTGTGTTATTATACATTAGAGTTAAGAAAATGAGCATGATATGAAACCTCTAAAATACAGTTAAGAAGAAAGAACATGTGGCTGAACCGTTTATGTTAACAGGAATCCGCAATGCTTCTTTCTTTTCTTTCTCTCTCTCTCTCTCTCTCCCTCCCCCCCTCCCTCCCTTCCTCCCTTCCTTTCTTTCCCTCCTTCCCTTCCTTCTTTCCTTCTTTCTTTTGACTCTAAGTCTGTCACCCTCAGTAGAGTGCTATGGCATCATCATAGCTCACAACCTCAAACTCTTAGGCTCAACTTTTGCCTCAGCCTCCCAAGTAACTGGGACTATGGGCATGCACCACAATTCCAGCTAGTTTTCTTTCTTTCTTTCTTTCTTTTTTTTTTTTTTTTTAGTATAAACAGGATCTCTCTCGCTTTTGCTCAGGCTGGTCTTGAATTCCTGAGCTCAAGCCATCCACCTGCTTCAACCTCCTAGAGTGCTAGGATTATAGGCAAGAGCCAACTCACCTGCCCGGCCTTTGCTAACTATTTCTGTGCTCATTGAAGGGTATAGAAGAGTGCCTGGCCTATCATAAACACCCATTAAATACTAGTTGACATAATCTTGCAGAACATTTTCCCTAATAATATTTTCCTATAGATTGTCTTTGGTTTTTAATACTCATATTCATAAAATGTACATTTCTCTCAATACAACATTTGTGACCATTGATTACATAGAAAAAGTTTAATTTATGTACCTTCAACTCAATACAACATTTTATATTACTTTATTTATTTATTTATTTATTTATTTATTGCAGTTTTTTTTTTTTTTTGGCCGGGGCTGGGTTTGAACCCACCGCCAGCATATGGGGCTGGCACCCTACCCCTTTGAGCCATAGGGGCCATCCTTAATACAACATTTTAAACAAAACATAATATGGATCAAGATTTGAGTTCACTGGACACAATACAACTGTTTGTTAGAACCATCCATATAAATTGGGTGATCAAGAAAGAATTGCTTTAGATATTTTACATCCTAACAAGTGTGTGTTTTAAAACTTTGAGTTAAACTGTAATGTATTTAAATTTTTACTATTTTACATAATTGGGAAATAGGTTTCCAAATCACATTTTCTCACTGAACATTTCAGGAACGGATTGCTTATGTTAAGTGCCTAGCAATGTGGGTATTATTTTATACACATGTAAATACATAGAAAAAGACCAGGAAGGACACACGCCTAACCAATTAACAGTAGTTACTTCTGGAGAGTGAGGGGAGGGTAAGTAGGGGTAGTAATGAAGGAGGATAATTAAGGAGGATTTTTGCTTTACTGGTATTTGAATATATTATAAGGAGACTATATTTGTGTATTACTGGTATAATTAAAAATAAATAAAAATAATAGGAAAAAATTAAACAAGGAAAGGTTACAAAGTTGTTCTTTGAAAAAATGAAAATATAGTTGGCACCCATAGCACAGTGATTACGGCGCCAGCCACATGCACTGAGGGTGGCAGGTTCCAACCCAGCCTGGGCCAGCTAATCAACTACAACAAAAAAATAGCCGAGGATTGGGTGGCGCCTGTGGCTCAAAGGAGCAGGGTGCTGGTCCCCTATACTGGAGGTGGTAGGTTCAAACCTGGCCCTGGCCAAAAACTGCAAAAAAAAAAAAAAAAAAAAAAATAGCAGGCATTGTGGTGGGCACCTATAGTCCCAGCTACTTGGGAGATTGAGGCAAGAGAATCACTTAAGCCCAAGAGTTTGAGGTTGCTGTGAGCTGTGACGCTATGGCACTCTACTGAGGGCGACATAGTGAGACTCTGTCCCCTCCCCCCAAATAAAAAGAAAAAATGAAAATATAAAAGTGTGAGAAGGAGCTGAGAATATTTTGGGGGGAGATAAATAGATAAGAAATCTTACTAGGAAGTTTTACCATGTATTTTTCGAAGTGTTTATTTTTTCATGACTTCTTTGAGAGATTTCAGAAAAAGCTGACTTTACTTTTCATGTCTTCTTATGATGGATCTGTGTGTATGTCATGGTGGGAGGGTGTGGATGTTATCCTGAACTTGTCTCAGGGTGGCCCAGCTTTATCTGGGTTACACATATGGGGACTCTTCATCTCTCAACACTCTCTGCCTCGGTGTGTGGCTTAATTCTCAGCAGAGACTTAGCACATGGCAGATGAGATGACCCAAAGCAGCCCCATGCTTATATGCCTACATCCTCTTGATTAAAGGGGAAAATATCAACCACAGAGATTCTCTCCCCTCGGGATCCATAGGAAAATCTCAGGGAAAACTGTAGTTGGTCCTGCTTGGAGCACATGCCCAGACCTGCATCTACCACTGTAGTCAGGAAACTGGATACCAGGACATCGGTGCCAGGCACACCCATAAGACCTCTTCAAGTCAAAGCCATTATCATTACTTTTCTAGTTATTTTTCTGAGAAGGAGTTACTTTTTTTTTTTTTTTTTTTTTGATACAAAGTCTCACTTTGTTGTGCCTGATAGACTGCCATGGCATCACAGCTCATAGCAACCTCAAACTCTTGGGCTCAACCAGTTCTCTTGCCTCAGCCTCCAGAGTAGCTGGGACTATAGGTGCCCGCCACAACGCCCAGCTATTTTTAGAGAAGGGGTCTCGTTCTGGCTCAGGCAGGTCTCGAACTCATGAGCTCAGGCAATCCACTGGCCTCAGCCTCCCAGAGTGCTAGGATTATAGGTGTTAGCCTTTGTGCCTGGCTGAGAAGGAGGTACTTTTGAAGGAGTTAGTTTGGTGTGGTAGGAAAAGACCTGGATTTGGAGTCTGCTACCAGCCTGTTTATCTGAGCTTCATAAGTCATCTAGGGGGTAACATTTACTTCATATCTACTCTAAGACTGGTGCATTCGTGCCATTTTATTTCACATGCTACTTTATTTCATTTTTACTGCAACCCCGTGAGGTGGCTATTATTATCCCTATTTTAGAGATGAAGAAACTGAGGTTTGGAGAGAAGTTAAGTAGTTTACTGAAATTAGTATCAAGGTTTGTTTCCAAAGTTCAAGTGCTTTCAGCTATGACATTCTGTTCTCAACTTCATTCTCATCTATAATGTGGAGATATGAGAATACTTCCTGTGCAGCACCTGTAGCTCTGTGGGTAAGGCACCGGCCACATACACTGAGGCTGGCAGGTTTGAATACGGCCCAGGCCAGCTGAAATGACAATGTCAACTGCAACAACAACAACAAAAATAGCTGGAGATTGTGGGGGTGCCTATAGTCCCAGCTACTTGGTAGGCTGAGGCAAGAGAATCCAGTAAGCCCAAGAATTTGAGGTTGCTGTGAGCTGTGATACCATGGCACTCTACCCAGGTCAACAGCTTGAGACTCTGTCTCAAAACAAACAAACAAACAAACAAAACTCCCAAAAACCTCCTCCACAGGGAATGGACAGTCAAATGAGCAACATACTTAAAAGTGGTCTGTCAACGTTTTTTTTTTTTTTTTTTTTTTTGAGACAAAGCCTCAAGCTGTTGCTCTGGGTAGAGTGCTATAGCATCACAGCTCAGAGCAACCTCTAGCTCCTGGGCTTAAGCGATTCTCTTGCCTCAGCCTCCCAAGTAGCTGGGAATATAGGCGCCTGTCACAGTACCTGGCTATTTTTTGGTTGTAGTTGTCATCATTGTTTGGGAGGCCCAGGTTGGATTAAAAACCGCCATCTTTGGTGTATGTGGCTGGCACCTTAGCCGCTTGAGCTGAAGGCACTTAACCAGGTCTGTCAATGTTAAAATGGCATACAAATAAACATTATAAATTTCCCTACTGCTTAAAATGTGCATTTGGTGGTCGTGAAAGTTCAGAGATATAAAGAATGTCAAAACTGAAAGGGCCTGTAGAGAGTACCTGATCTGTTAGCTTCCTGGCATTCTTTTACTATTTCATGTGGTCCCACTGAGGCTGTCAATCACAGTGACAAACTACCCTCATCATCCATTCACACACAGGCTGGGGCAGGCACATGACCCCAGTCCTGACAAAGGGATTGGTCCAGAATACATATGTGGCCATGGAGAATTGGTTATCTTGAGATTTGCTCTATGGATCAAGCCATGAGGAAGCCCGAGCCCATTATTTGCCATTTCAAAACTTCTAGCTTGCCTTCGTGAAGATGCAATTGACACACAGTGAGAGGCAGAACCCTGACAATGATAGTTGAGCTCCTAAACCCAGCCATTCCTGAAGCTCACCTCTGTTTTATGAGCCTATGAACTCTATTTGGGACTACAAATTGGGTTTCTGTCACTTGCAACCAAAAGAGTTCTGAATAATGTTTTAGGAGACTGGCCCAAAGTCACACAGGTATAGCCGATACAGGAATACAAGATTCTAATGCCTTGTATTCCTTTTGGAATACACTGCTTTGTTTATAAAGAAACAGTATTTGACTTATAGTCAAAGGGATTAATGCCAGTTTTAGAAATTTTAGATGCTGTCATACCTAGGTGGGAACAGGAGGGGCAGGCTCTGGGATACTTACCTTCCTCTCCACTGTCCCCCCGGTCCCCGTCCTGGCCATCCTGGCCATCTTTGCCAGGAAAGCCCATTCGTCCCACCATTCCTGAGGGCCCTGGGGCTCCTGGAGGACCAGGTGGGCCCTGGGGGCCAGGCAGGCTGCAGATGAGTTGAGGGGAGCCTTTCTGGAAGTCCCTGCGAGTGAAGGTGCCAAGCAGCAGGTCAGCAGCACAGGGGAGGGCACAAGCCAAGAGCACCCAGGGGATCATGGTGGTGATCTATGGGAGGCAAGAGAGCTGTTGCAGTCCAAAAGACCAAAAATCACTTTATAACAAAGATACTTGCACCAGATTGTTTGTTGCAGCTCAATTCATAATAGCCAAGTCATGGAAGAAGCCTAAGTGCCCAATGACCCATGAATAGATTAATAAATTGTGATATATATATACATATATACATACATACATACATACATACCATGGAATATTATGCAGCCTTAACAAAGATGGAGACTTTACCTCTTTTACGTTTAAATGGATGGAGCTGGAACATATCCTACTTAGTAAAGTATCTCAAGAATAGAAGAAAAAATATCCAATGTACTCAGTACTATTATAAAACCAATTTACAATCACTCACATTTTCATATGAAGAATAGATCACAACTATGGTCCAAGATGAAGGAGGGAGAAGGCGGGTATGGAAGGGGAAGTGGGAGGTCAGAAGGAGGAAGGGTGAATGGTGGGATTACATCTATGGTGCATAATGGAAGGGTACATGTCAGATCTATTAGTATAGAGTATAAATGTCTTAACACAATAACTAAGTAAATGAGATGAGGTATCTATTAACCAGTGTGATGTAAGCATTCCTAATTCTATATGAAATCAGCACATTGTACTCCATAAATGCATTAATTTATACATGATATATTTGTTTATGATTTAATAACAATAAAAAAAAAGACTGAAGAGCAGAGAGAGAAAGAAGGAGGGAGGGGTGGGGAAAGGAAGAGCAGAGAGAGGGAAGGAGGGAGGGGGGTGAGGCCTTGGTGTGTGCCACACCTTTTGGGGGCAAGACAAGATTGCAAGAGGGACTTTGCCTAATAAATGCAATCAGTGCAACCTGGTTTCTTGTACCCTCAATGAATCCCCTACCAAAAAAAAAAAAAGAGAGAGAGAGAGAGAGAAAGAGCTGTGGTAGGTGAGTGTGGCCACCAAGCTAAGCTGGTGGTTGGTTAGAGGGGACACAGAGGAGGAGGAGGTGGAGGCAGTTGGGATAGACTCAGTTGTGTTCTGTCTCTTACTCTTTCCTGCATCACACACAAATAGCTAGAGAGAGTGTCATTATATCTTGAGGACGTATTTGGACAAGCTGAGTCATGTACCCAGAATATATTTTGGAGGGGTCTTGGTGGTGAGGCACTCATCATCAGACCATCATCTTCTGTAGTGGCTGAGATGGATATAGGACTTATGGCCCAAAGACTGACGACTGGAAGGAGCTGTGGATAGAGAACAATAATCCATGGTTTCATTCAAATAGGTGGCATGAAAGGAAAGTTAAAAGTGCAGAAATACTTCACATAGTAGGTGACAATGTGCAACAATGCTGCTTCTCACGGAGGCCATGGTGCCACACATGAGGTGAAGATTCAGTTATTGAATGAAGGCGAACCACCATGTGAACAACCTGGCAGTTCATGGTAGCAGCTCCTCTTCTAGCACATCCTGTGTGCCAGGCACACGTTAAGAGCTTTCCATTTGCTACTTGATCTTCACAACACATTTATAGAACAGGTAGAGGTGAGACGATGAAGGTTCAGAGAAGCTGAATTATGTGCCTAGGTTATGCAATTACCAGGTGATAGGGCTCGGGTTTGAACAAGGGTCTCCAGATCTAGAGCCTGTGGCTTCCTGTCCCAGGCTAGACTGTACTCTTGAGACTAATGATAGCAATAGTACCACCCCATTAGAGATCAGAGTGCTATGCAATCAGAGATTATCCACTCCTCACCACTCACTGTGCATATGCAGAAACTGAGGCTCAGAGCAGAAAAAAGGAATTTGCCCACAATATCTCAACAAGTTGGTTCTGTTCCTTTGGAATCAATGGCCTTTCTTCCAAGAATGAAACAGGAGGGGGAACATTCCAGGCATGACTTTCTGCCACGGAGATAAGCTATGAAGTGGTAACTTGGTTTCAGTTTCCCCACCTGAACAACAAGGAGTTGGACTAGAGCAGCAGTTCCCAAACTGGAATGTGCATTAGACTTACCTTGAAGGCTTTTTAAACCATAGATTGTTTGGTCCCACTCCCAGGTTTTCTGGGTTCTGGGGTAGGGCACCATAATTTGTACTTTATCTTTTCTTTTCTTTTTTTTAGAGACAGAGTCTCACTTTGTTGCCCTGGGTAGAGTGTCATGGCCTCACAGCTCACAGCAACCTCCAGCTCTTGGTCTTAGGTCATTCTCTTGCTTCAGCCTCCCGAGTAGCTGGGACTACAGGTGCCCACCACCACAACACCCAGCTATTTTTTTGTTGCAGTTTGGCAGGGGCTGGGTTCGATCCCACCACCCTCGGTATATGGGGCCAGCTCCCTACTCACTGAGCCACAGGCAGTACACGATAATTTGTATTTCTAATAAGTTTCCAAATGATACCACTGATGGTGGTCTGGCACTGAACCTTTCAGGCTCCAATCTGCTCACTCTTTGCAGAAGCAAAGCACTGTTTGCTTCACTTCTCTCACTCAACCTCTGGCTACCTAATCAGAGCCTTCAAACATCAGGGGGCATCTTGGCAGCTATAGTGCTGATAGCAGGGCAGGGACATTGCCCAAGGCCATGGCCCTTGGAGTTCATGTTTTCTTCCTGGTCCTCAATCTCCTTTCCTTTCAGACCCTGCTATTCCCCTGACCCTTGGAGAATATTCAGGTTTTTAGGCTGCCCGTGGCTATTTTCCTTGGAAACAGGCTGACCCTACCACTCTTCCTAGCTTCCTGCAGGATCTTTTAGGGGACAGAATACTAGGCCTCTCCTGCCAGGGAGAGGAGGAGAGACCATAGCACTGTACTGCTTGTGACATAGTGGTCTTACTGTAGTTTCAGTTCTGATGCTCACCAGTGGTGTGTCGTTGGTCAAGTCACTTTTCTGAACTCAGAGGACTTCTTTAGATAAGTGTCACAGAGATGTCACTGACCAGGTAAAGATGATTTAGGCAGTACTGGATACTGCTTTATATAACATCACATCACATAGTAACAAAGTTATCTTCTTTTCATTTCTTCATCCTAATTAAGAAAAAAAGTCTCAGCTTGGTGAAAGTATATTTTTAATATCTTTAAACCCCTGCTAATATCTCTTTCTACCGTAGAGCATACTCACGTGCAGCAGTGTGATGTTTTTCCTCATAGTAGTTCATTTATTCAACATGTATTTATTGAGTGTTTACCAAGTACCAGACACTGCTCTTTGAGAATATATCTGTAAAATATGGAGTCAAGAGTCCCTCTTGGAATTTACATTTTTATGGGGAGAAAGACAATAAATACAAATATGTAAAATATTTAGTATATAGCTACATGTAGAGAAGGAAAAAGGCAGGAAAGGGGGACCTGAAACCTTGAACAAGTTTATATTTTTCACTGAAGGCCAGGAAGTATGTCACTGTGAGATGACTTGTGAGAAAAGGCTTCAGTTTGTGGGTATTGTCCAGTAAAGTGGACACTCACAGCTGAGTGCAATGGTGCATGCCTGTAGATACAGCTACTTGGGAGTCTGAAGCAGGAGAATCTGTTGAGCCCAGTAGTTCTAGGTTGTGGTGTTCATGACCATGCCTGGAAATAGCCACTGCACTCTAGCCTGGGAAGCATAGTGAGACTATGTCTCAAAAAAAAAAAAAGGTATGGTGGCTTATGTTTGTAATCCTAGCACTCTGAGTGGCTGAGGAGAGTGGATTGCTTGAGCTCAGAGGTTTGAGACCCACCTGAGCAAGAGCAAGACTCTTCCTCATCTCTAATAAAAACAGAAAAAATTAGCCAAGCATTGTGGTATGCTCCCTTAGTCCTGGCTACTTGGGAGTCTGAGGCAGGAGGATCACTTGAGCCCAGGACTTTGAGGATGCTGCATGCTAGACTAAGGCCATGGCACTCTAGCCCAGACAACAGTGAGACTCTGTCTCAAAAACAAACAAAAAACAAGGATGCTCATAACCTATGAAGGTGGACATTCTATCAGGTGTGCTACTGAGTTTCTTGTGGAACCTACTTTTGTGCCAGTGCCCTAATGTACTGTGGGAGTCATGATGCAAAGATCAAATCACATGTACTACACATCCATTCATTTTTTTTAAATTTATACTTTCTTTTATTGTTAAATCATAGCTGTGTACATTAGTGCAATCGCCTGTACCCATTCTAAGATGCACCATAGATGTGGCCCCACCCATTACCCTCCCTCCACCAAAACCTCCCCCCTCCCTTCACCTTCTTTGGCCCTTTCCCCATAGTCTTGTGCTATAGTTGGGTTATAGCCTTCATGTGAAAGCTATAATTTAGCTTCATAGTAGGGCTGAGTACATTGGATACTCTTTCTTCCATTGCTGAGACACTTTGCTAAGAAGAATATGTTCCAGCTCCATCCACGTAAACATGAAAGAGGTAAAGTCTCCATCTTTCTTTAAGGCTGCATAGTATTCCATGGTATACATGTACCACAATTTGCTAGTCCATTCATGGGTCAATGGGCACTTGGGCTTCTTGCATGATTTAGCAATTATGAATTGGGCTGCAATAAACACCTGTCTTTGTTATAGTGTGAATTTTGGTCTTGGGGTATAAACCTAGTAAAGAAATTATAGGATTGAATGGCAGGTCTATTCTTAGATCTCTAAGTATTCTCCAAACATCCTTCCAGAAGGGACGTATTAGTGGGCATTCCCACCAGCAGTGTAGAAGTGTGCCCTTTCCTCCACATCCACGCCAACATTTCTGTTTTTGGGATTTTGTTATGTGGGCTACTCTTACTGGGGTTAGGTGAATCTCAAAGTACTTTTGATTTGCATTTCTCTGATGATTAAGGATGATGAGCTTTTTTTCATATGTTTGTAGATTTTGCATTGTTTTCCTTAGAGAAGTTTCTCTTTAAGTCCCTTGCCCACCCTAAAATGGGGTCACGTGTTCTTTTCTTGCTAATAAATTTGAGTTCTCTGTGGATTCTGGTTATTAGATCTTTATCGGAGGTATAACCTGCAAATGTTTTCTCCCATTCTGAGGGCTGTCTGCTTGCTTTACTCACTATGTTCTTGGCTGTGCAGAAGCTTTTTAGTTTGATCAGGTCCCAATAGTGTATTTTTGGTACAGCTTCAATTGCCTGGGGAGTCCTCCTCATAAAATGTTCACCCAGGCCAATTTCTTCAAGAGTTTTCCCTGCACTTTCTTCAAGTATTTTTATAGTTTCATGTCTTAAGTTTAAATCTTTTATCCAGTGAGAGTCTATCTTAGTTAA
>CAUYPK010024596.1:0-45329 GCA_963574355.1 Loris lydekkerianus
TTTGTGCATGGGGTCTTGTGCTGTTTCTGCCCCATTGATCCTTGGGGGAGTTGATCTACTCTGATTATTCATATTGCCAGAGTTTTTATGTTGATTTCACCTCATGATTGTTTTTCACCGTTGCCTCTGGCCGTCCTCAGATTTGGGGAGGTGTCTGGTTGCCAGCGTGATTAGGTCGATCGAACACACACAGCCTCTTGCCAGTTTTCCACTGTTTTTGTCCTCCTCCTGGGGTCCAGAAGTCCCTTGCTGGCTCCCTGTATCCTCAAAGGGATGATCATAGGCAGATCCCACCGGCCAGAGATGCCTGGAGTCTTGTCTCCCCAGACTCACCATGCCCAGTTTCAGGGAAGCTGTTACCTGGCCACCATCTTTAATCCAATCTAATGTTTTATTTAAATCTTTGATCCAGGACAGTAACTCTTACTTGGTTTGTATTGTTAAGTACATTTCACATATTAATCTTTTTTTGCGTATTTAGAATGTCCATCTGCTGACTTCTCACTAAATAACAGCTTGTTGAGTGTGCCATTTTGAAGTTTGCATTTTTTTTTGTCAAAATTTTGTGGACATCTGATTGCTCCATTTCCCCTGGCTGAGGGGAGCTTCTTGCTAGCCAGTCTTTTGGTGTTGTTGTTTATAAGTCCCCTATTTCTTCTTATAAATATTCATAAGTCCCTTTTTTGTTCCTTTAAAGTGCAGCAATCTTACCAGGATAAACATCACTATTTACCTTATCATTCTCTAATAATGTTCCAGGTCATGGAACATGTCATGAAAGTTCTCTTCCCATGAAATATTCTCATTATTGTTTAACTCCATGGATCCACTCGCTAATTCATGGAACCCAATATCATCTCTACTGTCTATAACATTTTGATGGCTAAGTTTGAACTCTCCAGAAAATAGAATATGAGCAAAATGTCTTAGCAATGCTTTATTTGAAATGCAATCCCAGGACTGCGAGGATGAAGGAAAAATGGAAGTGTAGCAAAGAAAAAGGAAAAACAAATATGAGAATGCACATAGTGTGGCAGTCACACAGCCGTCAGAAAGCGCAGCTGGTCATCTGTGGCTGTGCAGACTGCTGTCTTTTGGAACAGCTCACCTGGGAGGAGGCGGAAGCACCAATCATGGGCCTATAGATCTGTGGTCACATATGTCTGTCTGCTCCTTTCTATCCAAGTTCACCCGGTGAGCTCAGAACTTGCTCCCCCACTCCCCGGGGCCATGGCAGCTGTGGCCAGTTCTGTCATGGGGAGCTCGCTGGAAATGGCGGGAGCAGTGGGAGCTTCGGTCACTCTGGGTGGATGCCCATGTGTACCTAGACCAGCAGGATGGGAGGAAATGGCTGAGGCTGTGACCTGGAGCAGGTGCGTATGCTGCCCTGGCTGCATGGGGGAAGGGCACGAGGAGGCCCAGGTGTCCATAGCCTGGAGAATATGGGAGGCTCTGCTGTCAGGCCCACTGCAGGACTTCTCCCGGCCATTCTTGTACTTCTTAGTCTTTTGCCTCTCCATTATCTGTGACTTTTGTGTTTTGTCCTGAGCATTATTGAATTGGTTTCTGCAGTGTCAATTCTGATCATGGCAACTCCTAAAACATTTCTAATTTCTGCAATGGTACTGTTTTTCTCTTTAGAATCTTTAATTAGGCCTGCCAGATCTTTTAGTCTTATTCTTTTAACTTCTTCACTTTTTAATCTTTTCTTCTATTTGCTCTCTAAGGAAGTGAAGAAATTCTCTAATTTACTGGATTTCCTAAAATGACTACTTATATCTCCCTCCCTCCCTTTCTCTCCGCCTTTCTTCCATTCTTCCTTCCTTTCTAAAAATAAAGTTTTAGAATAATACGCATTTTGAGTGCTTACTATGGCAAGTATTATGTTAAGCTTTTAACATAACTTTTAAAAATCTTTATGACAAAAGTATGACATAAGTGCAGAATTATCTCAGTGGAGCATGGAGTGCTCCGTTAAATCCCCCAAGGTCACACAGCTAGAACACAGAGGAGACTTAAACCTAGCTGCACCTGAATCCACAGTGGACATTGGCTATTTGTCATTGCCTGGAATCTGTGCCCCCTCTTTCTGGTAACAATAACAGACGATTACACTCTGGGGACCCACTCTCTACTCTTGCCCCAGCGTTCCTGTGGGAGTCAGCTCCAGTTCCAGCTGTGACCATGTGACTAAGGTGTAACTAGTCAGCCTACTAAGTTCCCCTTGCAGGGAAGGGTGCAGGGATGAGCACGTGAGGTCCAGACTCTGCTGAGTCTGCTGGGAGGAAAACATTTTTCTTCCATGGTCTAGAGAAGTGATTTTCAACCAGTGCACCACGGTGAAAATACTCAAATATGATTAGTTAAATTAGTTTTGAAAGAAGTTCAAAGCATAGCAAGTATATTCTTGCCACCTTCTTCTTCTTCTTCTTCTTCTTCTTCTTCTTCTTCTTCTTCTTCTTCTTCTTCTTCTTCTTCTTCTTCTTCAGACAGTCTCAAGCTGTCACCCTAAATAGAATGCCATGGCATCACAGCTCACAGCACACTCAAATTCTTGGGCTTAAGTGATTCTCTTGCCTCAGCCTCCCAAGTAGCTGGGACTACAGGTGCCCGCCCCAATGCCTGGCTATTTTTTTGTTGTTGTTGAAGTCGTCATTGTTATTTTAGCAGGCCCAGGCCATGTTTGAACCCACCAGCTTCAGTGTATGTGGATTGCGCCCTACCCATGGAGCTATGGATGCCACCCCATTTACTTTTTTTTTTGTTGATCAATCTAATTCAAGTGTGCCATGGAAATTTAACTATAGGTTCAATTGTGCCTTGAGATAAAAAAGGTTGAAAAACAATGGAGAAGCTATGAAGACAAAAGCTGGTGGTAACCATATTTCCATGACCAGGAAAACTTTAGATAGTGGCAAGGGATACCAAAATATGGGGAAATATGGGTCCTTGAAGACAAGAGCCAGGGCCCTGGAGTCTGTAATGCCTAAAGCTGTATCCTCCCTAGCCCCTCATTACTTGTGATCCAGTAAATTCCCTCTTAATTTAAAAGGTTTTGAGCTGAGTTTTCTGCAGCCTGCAAACAAGAGCTTCCACAGTGCACCACGCACACTGGCGGCTCAAATGTTGGAGTGAGACTCTTACTGCTCTTTGCTTCCATTGAAGTCAGATGTCAGCCCTTCCTCCAATGTCTTGGTTTCTGCAGAACAACTTTGATGTTCTCTAATAACTTGACCATAGCATTTCATTTGCCCAAGTAATCTGACTTGGGGTTTTGCTTTGCGGGAGGTATTACATACAACTTTCAACAAGCAAAATTAATATAAAGTTGCCCCCTACTTGGGTGGGAGAAATCCTTCCCTCAGTTTCAAAGTGAATATTAATATACTCCAGAGTGGGCATGAAAAGGCTCTGAATTAGCCTTCATCTCAAATGTGCTCTGACTAACTTCTGCCTAAGATAATTTGGGAGTGGTGAGTGATAATAAAGTCAGTGGCATCTTCAGTTATAAACTCCTGTCAATAAGAATGAAAAACAGTGATATAATGGAGGATAGGAGAAGGAGAAGTTAGATGAGCTTTTAAAACTTCTTTTGTTTTATTTATGGCTATAACCATGAAATATAATTGCTTCCATTTGGATAAGGCAGTTTTCTTTCTGTATCTCAAAAAGCTTTCACATCCATATCTGACTTGATCCTTATAATTCTGTGACATAGGTAGAGGAGATACCATAATTTCAATTTTACAGTGGATGAAACTGAGCTCCATAGACAGACATAAGCCAGGGACATACAACTAATTATTAATCTGTGCTCTGTGGATTCCCAGGATAAGCACTGTGTCTGTTTTCTGATTTACAGATGGAATTATCATGTTATATTTCAAAAGGATTATGCATGAACTTGCCACTGAGGATATAAACTCTCTTGTCCAGGTCCCAGAAGTTTCAAATTATATAAAAACCTTGCAAAGGACCAGCATTACAGTTGATGTCACGCTTTCATTAGTGACTCTTAAAACTCATTAATTTTAAAGGCCGCATTCAATGTTTTATGAGAACTTTGAGAAGGTTTAAATCATTATCCAATTTTTAATGTTTCGTTAAGGTTGCCATTTCAGAAGCAGCAAACTATACCAGGTAGGAGGAATAGACATTTGCAGAATCCCAGCTAAATACAACTTTACTTTAGTTATGAAATGGGCACAGCTACATGGCTGCAGATTGAGTGTGGATAGGAGGTTCTCCCTGAGCTCCTGGCCTCAGATCGATGGGCAAAATTGGGAGGGATGGAAATGCGTTGAACCACAGCCAAGCTCTATCAGGATCATGGGCACTGCACTGCAGAACCAGGGCTGATCCCAGCTCACCATTTACTAGCCAGACACCTTGGGCAAATTATTTCCCTCCTTAGGATTTAGTTCTTTATAAAATGTCATAACAATAACTATTTTAGGGGGGTTTGTGAAGATTAAACAAGGTAGTTTGTGTAAAATACTCAAGACAGAGGCCTGATACTCAGCAAGTACTCAGCGAAAGTTGCTACTTTTAGCGTCATCCTTAGCATAGCACCCCCCTCCAACACCATCATTAACATCCTCCTCCTCCTCATTGTCATCATCATCATTGTCACCACGGGCATCAGAACCGAGTGAGGTCTCTTTGGGGAGCTCTACTCATCTGCTTTCTTGTGTTCTGCCTCAGTGCAGCATCTGGACTCCAGTGGTCCTTGACCTTGCCCATCTGCCCATGACGTGGAGAAGCTTTGGGCCTCCCACCTCCCTCATCATACATAGGAGTCAGAAGAAAATACCATAAGTGGTATAACTGTTTTTATGTTAACATCATGCCATACACTCAGGCTGAGTGGCTCAGTAGCTCCATGAACCCTCTACTAGCAAATTAGAGGGTCTTGAGGAGGTTTCCATTTCACAGCTATAATCTTAGGTGGCTTGAAATTGGTCTTGCCTACTGGCTGTAGACACTACTTTGTTTTTCTCTCATTCTGCCTCTCACAGGCCTCCAGTACTATGTATTCCAAGAGTAAATCTAGGGACTCTTCATTAGGACCCTGGATGCTAAAGGGGGACATTTGACCTGAAGCTACTTTCAAGTCTAAACCTTATGACTTCATTTGTTGAGGTCTTACTGTTTAATACCCCTTTGTAATGATTATATATATATATACTTTTTTTTTTTTTTTAATAGCTCTGGCTTAGAAAATCATTCATCATCACAAGACCCTTCCATCTGTGTGTTTTCACTAAGAAAATGCTAATAATAAGTGCTGCTACATAGAATTTGGTTTTATGAAAGAAAAGAAAGTTTGTCTACCCTGCATAATGGTCTGAGATAGATGTTAAAATAAAATATGCTAATTTTTTTTTTTTTTTTTTTTTTTTTTTTTTGAGACAGAGTCCCAAGCTGTCACCCCTGGTCGAGTGCTGTGGTGACACAGCTCACAGCAACTTCAACCTCTTGTGCTAAAGTGATTCTCTTGCCTCAGCCTCCCAAGTAGCTGTAACTATAGGTGCCTGCCTCAACACCCAACTATTTTTTTGTTGCAGTTATCTTTGTTGTTTTAGTTGGCCCAGGCTAAGTTTGAACCCATCAGCCTTGGTGTATGTGGCCAGTGCCTTACCCACTGAACTATAGGTGCTGCCAAAATATGCTAAATTTTAAAATTTTTGGATTCAAAAAATTATTTCCATTTCCATTTCCCTTTCCTTCTTCTCCTTAATAGTAAGGTATTTAGTTGCTGGAAAGAAGAAAAGTAAGTGTGAGATTTAGACTACATATTTTTAAAAATCATGAAGGTTCTAGAATTCTTATAGTAGCCTGGTTGTATGGGATGTCTATTTACTTTCAGCTAAATTTTCTTTGCCTAAGTTATGTGCACAAGTTTCTTTCTTCACATTTAATCTTAGGATGTCACTCAAGTTTGCAGAAAATATTGACACATAGAAAACTAAGCATATATTGCACTATTATTAACCCCAAATCCTGTTGACACTCACAGCACTTCTTTTTTTTTTTAAGCAGGAACTCAACTTTATTGCATCAAGCAGCCACTTATATAGAGCGTGGGGAAGGGGTGGGGAATGAAGGCGGGGGATGAGGTGTGTGACAGGGTTGGGCCAATGGCATGGTACCATGTTGGTTGTATCTAGATAGAGGCAGTTTCAGGCTGGGCCTTGCTGAGTCATTGCTATGCGGAAGTAGCTCAATGGATCTACTTTTAGTCAGGCTCAGGAAGTTGCACTAGGCCTCAGGCAGATGGCAGGGCCCCAAAATTCCCTCTTTTGTTTTTTGTATGGCGGAAAAACATAGCCCCTGTCTTAGGTTGCCTGCTCTTGCAGTTTCAGTCTTACCTGTCATGGGGATACAAGCATCAATGGTTTGGTCCCTGTCTTAGGTTGACTGAACGCAGAGTGATCTTACCCGTCTTTGGGTACTATGAATGTAATCCACCATGCAGCCTCTCCATATCCTGTCTTAGGTTGTCCCAACTTTGGGAGTCTTACCCGTCATTGGTGCTATGGAGGGCGGTGAAGAATAATAGTTAGATTCTTGGTTAATGAGCTGGTGATATTGGACCTCTACCTGATTTAACTGCCTCTAAACTTTTTTAAGGATACAGGGTCCAAAGGTGAAGGGTAAATAAGGGTAGCAGGGGAAGAAGGTAGGGTGAAAAACCATGTAGGCCCGTCCACAGGGGAAATTCTAAAATTTCTTTTCTTCTCTTTTCTAGATCTTCTTGGAGTGTTTTGATCTTGTTTTGCATGATCTCAGATCTGTTGGCATAAAAGTAGCACTTCTCGAGGGAAGTTAATGAGAAAACACTTGGAAAACATTGAACAAAGCAAGGTGTCAGTCAGAATTCTAAAAGGAATTCTAAAAGTCTCTCATGGAGACTTTTTCATGGAAAAACTATTCTGGGTGGAATAAATAGAATTTATGAATGAATAATCAAGAGAGAACAAAATCAAGTTAAAAAACATTTTCATGTGTTTTGAAATCCAGTTTTGGGGAATGGATGAGTATATTGAAGACTATGTTACAGAAAAGCAGCTTTTTCCTCTTAGTAAATGAATGTACCATAAATTAAAGTCACTGGGCAGCCCAGTGTTTGTTCTCATTCTATAAGTTACCTTCTTTTTTTTTTTTTTTTCACAAGAAAGCATATGCAGAAGAATTTGAGCACAGGAAAAAAAATTGCAACTCCAATGATCATGTACTTTTTCTAACACATCTTTTAATTTGTGATAGATATTCTGTAGTAAACTACAGCAAGGATAATTTGTATCTACCCAACAGGTGTGTCTATTTCCTTTGGAGTTTCTTTGGGAAATTGTTCTATTCCCTATCTCATAGGACTCTACAAATACCATGAAATAGAGTATCCACACATGCCCTAGACTAGTGATTTTCAACTGGTGTGCCATGAGAGGATCTATTTTTTTTTTCTTCTTCTTTTATTTATTTATTTTTTTATTGTTAAATCATAGCTGTGTACAAGTGCCTCAAAAATGTTTAAAGATCATTCATTAAATTATTTTTGAAAGAAGCTCAAAGCCCAGTAAGTATATTCTTTTTTTCACTCTTTTTTTAAATTAACATAATTTATGTGTGCTCTGGAAGTTAAACTGTAGGTTCAAGTGTGCTGTGAGATTTTTTTTAAAGGTTGAAAACACTGCCCTAAACAGAGGTGGGCATGTCACCCACATCCTGAAAATCTTGGCATACATCTTTCTTTCTACAGTAATTGGTTCAGGAAATAAATGTATAACACAATCAGAATCAAAGAACTAGCATTTCATTTATTAGCTGTAAGAGAGAAAGAGTGTTTCTTCCTTTTAGAATTCACATGGAAAGATGTAGTTTGGGGACGCTTCCCGACTCTTCCCTGTAGTAGGAAAGAATACAGCTAACTTGGTATAACCAAATCTCAAGATGGGAAGAAAAATCATTAGTGATAATTGTGACTGAGCCACCAAATCCCTCAGGCTTACTTTTCGGCTATATAAGACCAAGTCTGTGGGGTCTGTGTCTCTTTTTGGGGGAAGAAAGTGTCGATATTTTTATGTTTTTGTTTGTTTTAGTTTTCCTTAAGCCACTTTGAGTTGAGCTTCTGTCGTTTGCAACTAAAATTGTCCTGACCTAAACATAACTTTTTCCTTGAAAAGGTGACTATCAAGTAAATAGCCACATGGCAAGGTATTAACATAGCTACTTAAAAAATAATCACAGAAAAAAATCAGGGCTGATTTTGTTTATCTGTAATAGACATTAGGGCCAACGTCTGTGCTAATAAAACAACCGATTATTTTGAATATCATCTCTAAATATAAATCTGAGGAAAGAGAGGCCAGAGAGATCAAGCATACAAATGTGAAAATGCCTTGTGAAATATAAAATGCTATCCAAGTGTTAATTATTGGTGATTCCATCATATCATCCACGGGACTTGGTGCCTTTTCGTTCACTGAGAGTTTGGTCAGGAAATGCATCTCCAAGTGGGATCGAGTTTCTTTACAATGTCCAAGTTGTTCCAGTCCATCAGCCAGATGAGTGGGTCCCCTGCTTATTGGTATGAGTCATTTGGAGGCAAATATAGAAGCTCATTAATCTAAGATAGAAATATTGTAGCCAAAGTAGACTCACAAATTCTATGTCTCTCCACATATTCTAATAATGTGTTTATCACTGTCCAACTCATATAAGAGAAATTAACACTCCCCATGAGGGCAGATATTAATCATATAATTTTCAATAAGCTGTTCATGAGATCACATCTACTTTTCCTCTCTGGATTAAGTATCCTTTTAGCATATTTATTTCATATCCATATTTTTATCTTCATAATATTACAAAATGTGCCTTATTGTTTCTATCTTTATATATAACTTTTACAACTATGAGTACAAATGTGTAAGAATCTTTGTATTCTTAAACTAAGGTAAAACTACCTCATCTTTTTTTTTTTTTTTTTTGACAGTACATTTTATTTTATTTATTTATTTATTTTGTATTAAATCATAGCTGTGTTATTGATATGATCATGGGGCACCATACACTAGCTTCATAGACCGTTCGACACATTTTCATCACACTGGTTAACACAGCCTTCCTGGTGTTTTCTTAGTTACTGTGCTACCTCGTCTTTTTCCTCAGCCTAACGTATATACTACTGCATTCTCTCATCTAACCACTCAGTTTAGACTAAAACTTGTGTATTCCCCTGTGTATCTAATTTGTACCTTATCTTTCCATATTAACACGTCCTTACGTTTTGCTATTTTCCAGACCTTTTTATCCTACTTTTACATTATTATAATTTCTGATATGAATTCTAAAGTTCAACCTTCAAACAAATTTATACATAAGTTTTAATGACTTATACAGGATAATGTTGAAATAATAAACATTATTTAAAGCCTTTTCTTTGAAGTTCCCATTATTCTTACTAACATAGTCTCCTTTAAAAATTACAAAGGTCTGGTTGATTCCCCAACCTTTCTTCCATGAAGATAAATGGCACCTTGAAGAAATTCAGTTCAATTTATTCTATTCTTCTAGAACCCATGTGCAACTATAAATATATTCCTAATATGTATCTACCTCCTTGGAGGTCCTTCTTTTCTACTTGGAAGACTGACATTAACACCACCTGGGCCCTGAATCATCAATGGGTCAATACTCAGCTGGGTTTTCAAGATTAAAGAACCTTGGAATCCAACCTACACCCTCCAATGTCATGCCTATGACACTTGATGCTAAGATACTGAGTAAAAAGCCCACAACATCACACATACAACAAAATCAAATGAAATGAATAGAGGAGCTCTCAAGAGAAAAAAAAAAAAAAATGTTTTAAGTCAGAATAACATAATGATCTCAAACTCCAGCCACACTGCCAGGAGTTCAGATTATTATAAACTCATACAAGAAAGTCCATGGTGGGCTTTTGTATGTGAATTTATGTTTTGCCTACACACGCAAGCAGTGGAGTCGAGTTCTCGTCCCACTACAGCTCATGCTGTTTCTCCCTGTAGAGACAGAAAACAAAAATTGGACCATGGGTGATTTATGCTCCTGGACCTTCCATTTGACAATACTCCATGCTATTTTTAAATCAAACAGTGGAAAAACAAATGAAGTCTCTGATGTTAGATACACGGAGTTTAGTCTGCATAACAATGAAACAATCTATTGATAAAATGAAGTATTAGCTCAATTTGACTGCTTGAGATTGGAAAATAAAAAAGAGCACTTGGATAGGAACCTACTTGCCAGCCCATATCATGTCTCTGCTTCCCTCAGTAAACTAACCTTTTCAAGAGAAGCACCCTCTGCATGACGTTTATTTCCGTTGTCTAGCTTCCTGATAGGGTCCCTGGTTGGCAGCAAATACTCTGTAATTTGTTATTATATGAATGAAGGAGTGGAAATGTTGCTTTCTCAAATCCTACTGTCATTGTAAGCTAAATTCCGTCCATACTTTTATACCTAGTCTCAGTCAAGGAATTTTGTAACCTGACAGTCTCCACAGACTAACATACTAATGAGCTGGGGTAAACATTTTTAAATGATTCAGAATGTGAATGTTTTCACAAAGAGAAAAGAATTAAACACATCAAGCCTCAGAGTCCAGAATAGATAAGCTTTTTTTTTTTTTTTTTCATTAGTAATGTAGCAAAGGGGAGAGGAAAGCATTAAAATGCTCATTTCAAACAAATCAAATATGAGGTGTTGGCAAGGGATCTATTTACAAAGGAAATTGTCTTCTCTGACCTTTGCAATGTCCATGAAAGATAATATACTCAAGGTATCAAAAAGATTAAAAGTGTGTTTACTAAGAATTAAGACCGGTGGCGAAGCATAATTTTACTTTCAAACTTCGTTTTGTTACGAGATCGTTTCACTCTGACTTAAGGAACATTGGCTTATAGTATTCTGTACTTGTCTTGACCGTCACAGAGGTAACAAAATGCAGAGGCTGACACTATATAAATATGGCATATTTTAGAGAGACCAGAATATTTAAAAGATAATCAGCAATTCTGACCTTTTCAAACATCCTTTCATTTTCACAGTATAAAAGCACCAAAGTACACTTAATTCTTTTTTAATTCAAACGGTATCTTTTTTAATATTTAGGAGCAAGGAGACCACTTCCCGTCCCTCCCAATACTGGTAAACTTTGTCTATAATTCTTCATGTTAGTACAAATGCACACACACACAAAATTAATAAGGAAAAAAAAGTTTTAATTCTCTAAAACAATTGCAAGATTTATCCCCCTTTTACGCCAAAGTTCCTTGAAAGGCAGATTCCTCATATTCTCTATAATTCAATCATTCAACAAATATTTCTGACCAAATGTGTGCCAAGAATAATTGTGTGTTCTGGAAAATCAGCCATAAGTCTAACACACAGAAATCCTTAGACACGAGGATCTCACATTCTAGTGTGGCACAATTAGACAATAAACGTTATGAATAAGTAAATCACTCCCCTGGATGAAAGAGTGAATGGTAGTACGTATACTGAAGTTCTGAGTACAGAGAAATTTTTGAAGAAATGGTTATAAGCTGATGGGGGAGGGGAGCAAATTTAGCCAAAATCATATCTGGTGGTGGAATGCTGCCAGCAGAGAGAACAGCCAGGACAATCAATGCCCTTAGGTTGGAACCTGTCTGCACCTGCTGAGTCTGAGCCTAGCAGGTCACTGTACGGACACTGGCTCTGCAGTGTTTTGAGCAGAGGAATGACATGATCGAACTTAAAACTTTAAACAATTGGCACTGCGTACTTTGCTAATGTTTCAGATAGCATTTAATGCATCTCAAACCACCCCTAAATTTAGTGGCTCAAAACAATAAACATTTATTTAGATCATGATCTTCTGGAACCTTTTTTTTTTTTTTTTTTTTGCGGTTTTGGCCAGGGCCAGGTTTGAACCCACCACCTCCAGTATATGGGGCCAGTGCCCTACTCCTTTGAGCCACAGGTGCCACCCTGGGAGAAAGCACTTTTGACAGGCCTCGACTAAGCTGGTCTGTGCGTCTACCAATCTCCCCTGGTTCACTCCTGTGAACTAGTCAGCCACTAGTTAGGTCCAGGCCTCTACTCCTGGAGATTAGATGGTTGTTGGAGTGGACAATGTTTCATCATCTATTAAGCTAGTCTAGAACTCTTTACCTTGCTGGGATTGTGAAGGTTTTTAAGAACAGAGGGCAAATCCAAATGCATACTTTTCCCACCTCTGCTTGTATCATGTTAGCTTATATCTCATCGGCCAAAACAAGTGCAAGGCTTGTTAAAAGAGTACTAAAATAGAACCCATATCTCCATGGGAGAGGAAGAAATTTCAGCCATTTTGCAGTATACCAAAGTTCATATTTAATTATGGGGTGCAAGGATTAAAGAAGGTGTGAAATTGGAGGCTTGTGTAATAATCCAGTATGGGGTAAGGTCTTCACCGAAGACTCTAGCTAGTAGGGCTAGAAAGAAGATTTTGTGTTGTAATATATTTTGAAGGCTAAGCCAAGAGGACAGTCTAGCAAATTAGAACTGTAGGGTGAGATGAACAGAGGAGTCAGAGAATAAAGGAAAGTTTTGACCTAGAGAAAATTATCAATAACAGCTAAGTGCAAGTTTCAAGGGAGGTATTGAAGATCACTTTGTAACTAGTTAAGTTGAAGATTCTTATCAGATATCCACATGGGAAAATAGAATTGAAAAGGATAATTTATGCCAGAGGAATGAGCTCAAGTCTGAAAATATAAATTTGGAAGTGGTCAGGACACACGTGTGACTAGATAAGATTATCAAAGGATTGACTGAAGAGAAAGACCAAAGACTAAGTCATGGGATGATCTAAAATAAATAGGGTTTTTTTGTTTTGTTTTAAGAGGAGAAATCAGCCAAAGAGACTATATAGGATCTGTCAGACCAGGCATAGTGGCTAATGTCTGTAATCCTAGCACTCGGGAGGCCAAGGCAGGAGGATCACTTGAGCTCAGGAGTTTAAGATCAGCCATAGAAAAGCAAGACCCCTTCTTTACCAAAATATAGAAAAATTAGGGTGCTTGTAGTCTCAGCTACTCGGCGGGCCAAGGCAGAAGAATCACTTAAGGCCAGGAGTTTGAGGTTGCTATGACCTAGGCTGAGGCTGTGGCTCTCTACCTGAGCAATAGACTAAGATTATGTCTCAAGTAAAAAGGAGCTGTCAGTGTTGTAGAAAGCAAGCCAGGAGTGTGTGTTGCTGTGGAAGTCAAGTAAAGAAAAGGTCTTGAGGATGAGAGCATGTTCAACAGCATATTCCATGTTTCTGAGAGGTCAGATGAGTACTGAGAATTTGCACTGGATTCTACAACATGAAAGTGACCCATGACCTTGACAAGAACAGTTTCAGTAATGGGTTCAAAAGCCTGAGTGGAGATGTTTAGAAATGGAAAGATAGGTACTAAAGATAATGGCAAGAGATAAAACTTTCCTTTCCAGGAGTTTTACTGTAAAGGAGAGCAGAGACATGGGATAAGAGCTGAATGAGGAAATACATTCAAAAAAGCATGTTTTGGCAGAGAAGCAAAGATAATGAAATGGAGAGAGAAAGTCTTTTTAACAGATGATGCTGGAACTACTGAATGCTCACATACATGTAGAAAGTAAATCACAGATAATACTCCCTTTATAAAAATGAACTCAAAACAGATCTTACACCTAAATGAAAAACACAAAACTATAAAATCACTGGATATAACATACGAGAAAATCTAGATGTCCTTGGATTTTGCATTAGATTTTAGATACAACACCAGAATTGCAATCCATGAAAGAAAATATTACTAATCTGGACCTCATTAAAATTAAAAATATTTGCCTTGCAAAAGTCACTGTAAGATGATAAAAATATAAGCAACAGACTGAAGAAAAATATTTGCAAAAGATATAGCTGATAAAGGACTGTTATCTAAAATACACCAAGAATTCTTAAAACTGAGGGAGAAAACCAACAACCTGAATTTAAAATGGGCCAAAGACTTTTACAGACACCTCAAGAAAGAAAACAGACATGTAAGAAATAAGCATATGAATGGATGGTCTAAATTACATGTCATCAAGGAAATGAAAATTAAAACAATAATGAGACACCACACCACACCTATGAGGGTAGTCAAATCTGTAACACTGACATCACCATGACAAGGGTATGAGGCAATGAGAACATCTCTTCCCTTGTAGGAATGCAAAATAGTACTGCCACTTTAACAGACAGTTTGGTAGTTTCTTATAAAACAAAACATACTCTTGACAAATGATCCAGAAATCATACTCCTGGCTTTTTACTCCCAAAATGGAAAACATACGTCCACAAAGCAACCTGCACATGGATTCATTAATAATTGCTGAAACTACACCTCCTGGGGGTGGGACCTATCTATAATAGGGACTATACCTGACAAATGCAAAGACTGTACCCTAATTTGTTGTACCCTCAAATTAACCTGAAATTTGAAAAAAAAAAAAAAAATGCCAAAAGTTGGAAGCAACCAAATGAATGGATAAATAAACTGCAGTACATCCATACAATAAAACGTTACTCAGCACTAAAAAGAAATGAACTACACAGCCATGAAAAGACGTGGGGGAAACGGAAAGGCATGTTACTAAGTGAAGGAAACCAACACTGAAAGGCTACGTACTCCAACTGTGTGACACCATGAAAAGGGCCAAACCAGGGAGACAGTGAAAATATCAGTGGTTTCCATGAAGGGAAGAACGATTAGGAAAACACATCACTTAGAGCAGTGAACTATTCTGTATTTTACCATCATGGTGGATACATGTCACTATATGTTTTTCCAAACCCAGGGAGTGTACAACCCCAAGAGTAAATGCAAATGTAAACCACAGACTTTGAAAGGTAATTGTCTGTCAGTATAGGTCCATCAGTTGTAGCAAGTATACCTCTCAGGTGGGGAATGTTGATACTAGGGGAGGCTGTGCCTGTTTCCAGGGGTGAGTTGTATAAGAAATCTCCGTACCTTCTGCTCAATACTGCAAGCCTAAAACTCCCCTAAAAAATAAATTATATTTTAATAAAAGAAAAAATGATTACGGTGGGAAGAAAAATAACATGAAGTGAAAAGACCAAATGGAATACAAGAAAGCTGAGGAGAGGAAGGTAGGGATTGTCACAGCAGCTCTTTAGAAGGGAAGAAAAGGGATAGGCTTTAATGCTCGAGGGACTTTCAAAAGAAGCAGAGGTAACAACCAGAGGTAGAGGGCGTGGAAGCAAATGTGATGGTGGGAGATAGTGAGATTTCTACTCCAATTGTTTCCATTTTCTCAAGTGAATAGAAATCAGGGTCATTGTCAGAGTATAAAAATAGAGAAAGAGCTACAAGTGTGAGGAGAAGGGACAAAAATGGAGTAGCTCTCAGAAGAGAAAGTGTGTGGACCAGGAAAGCCAGGTATGCTAGCCTGGCTGTGTGAAAAGGCCATTTCAAGTTCACAATCATGAATTCTTTTTTGTCTTTAATTTTTCATAGAGTAAACTTCACTCCTTGAGAAGCAGAGTTAAAAGTGCTTTGACAAGTACATAGAGCCTCACAGTCAAGACACAGAACATTTCCTTCAATCCCCCAAAGTCCCCTCATGCGGCCCCCTTTTCATCACCTCTCCCTCCAGCCCCAGCCTTTAGTAACTTATTATAACCTTTACTTCTGCAAAGCTGGTTTTTGCTTTTCCTTCCAGAAGGTCATAAAAATGGAATTATTTGTGGCCCTTTGAATCTGGCTTCTGTCACTTAAAATAATAAATTTGAGATTCCCCTATGTTGTGTGTATTAGTAGTTCTTTCTTTTTATTTTTATTGCGTATTAACTGTGTGCTAATGTGTATATAGATCACAGTTTGTTTGTTTATTCCTCAGGTGAAACAAGTTATGAATAAAGCTACTATAAATTGGGAAAGGTTTTCAAATGAGGATACATTTTCACTTATTTGGGGGTAAATATCTCAGAATGGGCTTGCTGGACCATATGGCAAGTGCATGTTTAGGTTTATGAGAAACAGTCAAAAGTACAACTTTCCAAAGTACTAGGTTGTAAAACAGAGAGATATGGAGGAGACTTCTTGTTGCCCCACTTCTCTGCCAGCACTTGGGACTGTCAGGTTGTTGTTTTCTAGCCATTGTCATTGCTGTTTAATGGAATGTCTTTGTAGTTTATCATATATATATATATGATATATATACACACACAAGCATGCTACAATTACATATATACACACTCACAGTGATATATACATATTTATCACAATTTGTTTACTTTACAATGAAAGATGAAATTATGTGTATTAATCTTGTATAATGCGATGATTTAAAGTATGCAGACACTATGAAATGAATAAGTCTAATTAAAATAAGCATTGCCTCACATAGTTGATTTGGGGACAAGAATACTTAATATACACTCTCTCAGCGTCTTTAAGAATACAATATATTGTTACTTACTATAGTCACCATAATATAAAATAAGACTCTTGAACTTATTCTTCCTATTCAAGTTTTAAAATCAATGTGTCATAGTTGTTAGTTCAGAGCACTTGCTTTTCCTTGATTAAATTTATTCCTAAGTATTGCATCTTTTTGCATCTATCTTAAACAAGACTGTCTTTTTGATTTTTTGTTCAGATAGTTTGCTGCTGGTTTGTAGATATACGACCAATGTTTATATCCTACAGTTTTACTGAATTCATCTATTACTTTAAGAGATTTTTGGTGTCTACTTTAGTGTTTTCTATAGATAAGATCTTGTCATCTTCCAGGAGCAGGTCTGGAGGCTTAGTCCACAAGTATTAACCTGGAGACAGGGTCCCTGTGGGTCCATCTGCCCCTGAGTTTTACTGTGGTGCATCCAGTGTTAGGATCCTAGGCAAAGTGCCGTGCTCAATCCCCTCTCTTTCCTCCAAGTCAGGCGGTATTTCTCCCCGTGCTGTGTTGTCTGGGACTGGGAGAAGGGTGATGGAGGTAATGTAACATTGTCCTTCCCATCCTTTTCAACGCATCCTTTAAAATTATTGTACCTTCATATCAATCTGGAATAAATAAAAAAATAAGTATATATTTTGCTTTCTAAAAAAATAGTAATAAGTAAATTAACAGATCATATGATGGAATATTGTGCAACCATTAAAAATTATTGCAGTATCATTGGGTACTGTAATCTGTCATCTGGTTTCTTAGCTTTGGAAAGACATTTTTGAATATTACAGTTGTTCTAATTGATATTACTGGGAAGTACTATCACTGGAGCGTCCTAGTCCATCATTTTACTCCACTTCCCAATATTATTCTAGTTTTAACTTGCATTTTTCTAATGACAATAGATGAAAAACATCTTTGTGAATGCATGTTTACCATGTGTCCATTTTCTTTGAAAAAGTATCTTTTCAAAGTTTTTGCCCAGTTTTATTTTTTTAAGTCAATTTTTTTACTCCACATTGGTGCTATGTGCCAAATGTGAAGATCAGATCAGTCCAGAAACAGAGAAGATGCAGGAGTGACCCATTTTAGTTTCATTTTCAAACTGAGGAACATTTTTTTTTTTCTGTTTCCACTATTTTGAACTCTATGGAAAGGTCCTAGTCCCCAAATAGGGGTGGAGGGGAGACACTCATCCAAAGACACAGCAAGAGTCCCAGTTCTCATCAGACAATAAGATACGGAAGCCTCCAGGCACTTTGAATTTTTTTTTTTTTTTTTTGAGACAGAGTCTTACTCTGTCACCCTGGGTAGGGTGCCCTGGCTTCATAGCTCATAGCAACCTCAAACTCTTGGGCTCAAGCAATCCTCTTGCCTCAGCCTCCCAACTAGCTGGGACAACAGATGCCCACCACAATTCCCAGCTATTTTTAGAGACAGGGTCACGCTGTTGCTCAGCTGGTCTTGAACTCCTGAGCTCAGGCAATCTACCTGCCTTAGCCTCGCAGAGTGTTAGTATTACAGGTGGAGCCACCTTCCCCAACAACTGTGAATTTCTTATGTCCCAGAACTAGCAAGCAAGAACAAGAGTCACAATCCTGGGAGTGTAATTAACAGAGTGGGAGAAGGTGGCAGAGCTGTTGTTACACAGCAGAGCAGAAAGAAACAAGCATAGAATAGAGCTGACCCACTGGGCTCCTCCTGCTCTCGCTTGCCCAGTCATGAGGATGCATGGACCAGGGCAGCAGTGCTAGCCTGAAAGACACAGGGCTTCCCAGGGTCTCAGACCTCTCGGACCAACCATCAGTGATTGTGGCTGAGGACAGAGGGAAATTTAGAATGTCTCATAAGGATGGAAGCTGTGATTCCAGTGAACGAGCCAAGATCAGTTGTACTCTCCCTCTTTCCATGCTACTCTCAGGAAGAGAGACCGGCTGGGATTCTTAAGATCTGCTGCCATTCCATTTCTGAAGGAAAATTGTGTGTAGAGTAAGGTCTAGCCATGGAGCGAGGGACGCTGCCAGGATATCCATTGAAGAAATAACAATATTCAGCTCTAGGAATGGAGTTCACCGACAACCATCAGCTTCAGAGCCTTCTGAGTCAGCTTCTACATTAAAAATAAACTTCTGCTGTAAAATTATACCTGTGAGAGTATAAACCAGAAGATGAAACAGAATATAGGTAACTATACCGTATCTTTATCAATTAAGTCTATATAGAGGACTAGTACATTTGTTTCTCTGTTTGTACTCTCACTCTTGATCTCATAAGTATGAGAGGTGAGGGGGGTAGAAGAGATAAGCAGTGGCAATATTGACAATGTCACGTTGCAAACCGAACTCGCTAATCCCCAGCATCTTTCATCATATATTGTAGATAGTTTGCATACTACCAGCCATACTTCATTAATAGAAAATACTCAGATAATCAGTAGCATCAGAATAACATTTCACAAGTTTCCAGGCAAAGGTATGTCAATAAGGGATTGATTCAGATGTGCCTATTCCTACTAATGAATCTGAATTTACTGGGAAATGGCTTCATACCTCACACTATCGTAGGTGATGTGAGCATCCAGAAGATGCATAAATCAGAGCATTAAGACAAAAACAAGAAAAAGCTTCCATGCTGGCTGGAAAGAGAATCTACACAAAAGTCACCCTGACAGTGAGTGACACAGGAGAGGGGTAGGACTCCAGACCTGGGTGTCATAATGCAACCAAATATGAAAATTGTTCTGCTGGATTGCAGTCACACCGGGGCATGATCAGCTAGGGGTGTGATGTGATGGGTGCACAACCTCTGACGTGATGCACACTCTCTGTCTCCTTCAAGAGCAAGAGCAATTTCAGCCCTAAAAAATTTTGGTAGCCTTCCAAAAAATGCCCTCTCCATGTCCAAATGTCACCCATGGCCGCACCTTTATCCTAGGGGAAGTAGGATTCAGACAGCGTAAGTGAAACCTTCCCTTAGTCTCTCTGATGCTAGTCTGGGTATTAAACACCTCAGGGATGGGAATGTATCTGTCTCCACAAATGAGTCAAGCCCTTTACAGGAAAGGCTGTAGGCAATGGCACCTTTTTGCTGATTGCAGTAGAACTTTTTCCAGATAGAACATGCAGTTATCTCAAGCTAAATGAATTAAAATTTTAAACCCCTTTTATTAAAGCAACCAAATAGCTTCAGTGCCCAGCCAGCACCAAGCTCCATTTCTAGCAGCTCCTTCATCAGTGCCACCATCACCACCACTCTGCACAAGCAGAGGGCTCTTACCAGAAATTTCCTGTAGTCCTTTGATCCAGACTCCACTATCTCCCTATATAGTTTACAAACATTTCCTGAATATGCATACAAATCTGAAATGCTAAGACCATCTATTTGTCCCACAAATACCATACAAATATTTCTCTCTTAACAAGGAGAATACTGCATGATACAAACAAAAAATGCTACAATTACACCATACCTCACTGCTCTTCATCTTGGTCCGATCTGCTGAATTCACAGGAGGGACAAAGGCCATAATCCGTGTCTTACAAAGGGATGGCCGCATTTTCTGCATAGAATGCTATCTTAGAACCTGCTGTTATACACAGTCATTCAAAGAAAGGGTAAGGAGCAGAGAGGCTTTCAAGTTTTAAGATACCTAATAGTTTATTGTTAACTATATCCCAATTAGTTGTAATGCTCTGCACATTCTTGTGAGCTTTGAAGTCGTTTTGGCCAAAATTTAAAGCAAGCCAGTACAGTGCACTAGAATGATCACAGCTCTCAAACACAGAGACTAACTGTGCAAATGTTACATTTTCTAATCCATGTGTCGAGGCTGTTAACCTTAACCCAGTAGAGCTGTGAAGTTAATAACACAATTTCTAAGTGCCTAACACATACCTAATATTAAATGGTGTTGTAATTAGAAATTATAATAACTACCATGTTCTAGTGCTAGTCATTATGTTAAATGCTTTTCTCCTATCATCATATTTAACCTCATAAAAACTTTAGGAGACAAATATACCTATTATTTTAGGGCAGCCGGATAAAATCCAGGATGACCTATTCAATTTGAATTCAGATAAATGTATTTTTTTAGTATTCTATATCTCGGACATCACATGGGATGTACACTAACAACAACAGCAACAAAACTGGTTATCTGAAATTCAAGTTTAAATGAGTGTCCTGTTTTTTATTTGCTAAGTGTTACAACTTTCTATAATAATAAAATAAGACATTTAAAATAAGACAACTGGACAGAGAATGCTGGAGAGATTGGCCTGGGGTGACAGGTGGCCCCACAGAAACCCGTCCTCTTCCTACTCTCCCTCCTCCTTTCCTCCTAAGACAAGGAACACTCCTACCCCAGTGCCCAGCGACCTACCCCAGTGGCCAGCGAATACCCCAGTGCCCAGCAATCTACCCCAGGGCCCAGCAACCCTAACCCGCCAAAGCCCTCCAGGCAAGCTGTGGAATTCGCCCACCCCTCTAACTGCCCCGGGACACAGAGGCCATGTTTGCACTGCCCCGGAAAGTTGCCACCCCCTTTCAATAAACCTGGCCTGAACATCTTTGGTCCAGTTTTGTCTGTGGGCCCTGTCCCCTTTCACTAGCAAGTTGTTAGAAGGAGATTTTCCTCCATCAATGTCTTCTGAACCAAGGCACTAAACCCTTATGCAATGTGGAGAGCTGACATTACAGCATCCATATAAAAAAGAGGCCAAGCGCCATTATCTGTACTAACAGGATTTAAGTTTCTGTTTCTCTGAAAGTGCTAGGATTCTCATAAATCACATGGTAGTTGTGTACTGTTAGGTTGTCTGGAGACCTTGTGACGACAGCCCGAGTCTCCTCCTGCATTACACTGCCTATATTTACCCTGGAAAGAGTTACAATAAATGAGACATGATCAGACTCCTGTCTTGTCTCCATTCTTTCGCGTCCCTTGTCCCTTCTCATTCTCACCCCCTCCTCCAGGTAACCCTGATTGACTGACCCACGGGTTGGGTCAAAAAATATCTAGAGTCATCTCAGAGATGCCCGCAGGAAGAATAGATCGTAGCCTAGATCCAGAAAGGGGTGAAGGACAGGGTGAGCTCAGAGAAGGTCTGGCTGTTTATTACACTGATACAGATTTTCTTCACAGATGAAATTCTCCTTCACAAAAGCTAACTTTTCAGGGCTCTTCCTGTGTGTAGGCCTCCAAATAGCCATCTTAAAATATGTCAAAAACTGAATCTAGAACAGTCATTAGCAGCTGACGTCTCAGTGCTGTCAATGCTGCTGTCGTAGAGTTTGCAATCAAGATGGAGTGTGTTAGCAGTGTTAAAACAAACATCCCTGCCCCATCTTGAGAACAAAGTCTATAAATAGTAGATATGGACATGGCTCACACCAGACCCTCGTCTTCACACGATGTGCCTGGCACATAAGGCCAAAGAACTAGAATAGTGCCTTGACATATACAAGGTACTCAATAAGTGTTCCTTGAATTGAACTGACCTGTGTCCTCTTCCTGGAATACTTCCTTTACTGGAACTAAATATTAACATTTATTGGGTCTTACCAAGTGCCTGGGCCTGTACAAAGCACTTTATATAGAGATCACCTCATTCACCTGGCAAACTCCTGCCCATCCTTCAAGATCTAGCTCAAATGTCACTTATTCTGTTAAACCTTCTTGACTCCCTCAGGCACAGTCCTCTGTGCTTTTGCACTGACAGCTCTTTGCTCAGTCTTCAGAAGAGCACTTACCACCTTCTACTCTAACATATCTGTTTACAAGTCTGTCTCTCCTGCTGGAATATGAGGTCATCAGGGGCATCATGTTTTTATTAATTTTTTTTTTTTTTTGACAATGGTACTCAGTATAGAACCTGACAGAATTAACTTTTAAAACAATTTTGTAATTTTTCTAACTAAATCAGTCACATTGAATGTGTTTATTTAAAAAACTAAATCTTTTGGTACATAAAACCAGCTGATTTTAATATAACTGAAGAAGAATAAATTCTATATAACTGCACAGACCAGCCGGGAGAATCAACACATCACTGGAAATGCCTACTATGCTTCCACTAGGACCTACCATGGAACAAAACTGGTTTTCTCAAGGTACTTTTACCCAGTACCTATCTACTGGCAGGTCTGATAGGTTGCAACAAAGAAAGAGACGCATGAGAGGATTTGTACATAAACAAACCACACCACACACAGACACAACTTGTTTTTCACTGGAGAGTTGTCTCCAGAAATCCTTAATTCAAACCTAAAATGGAGAAGTAACACTTATTTTATAGAGTTTTATGAGGATAAAATGTTAGAATACATATGAAGTGTCTGACATAGGCACTGACATTGCCAACTAAAAAAGTGGTGGTTATTTATTTGTGGTAGTTGAGAGTTTAGTGGCCTGCACTAGGTCATATTTCATTTACCTGCCAGCTGGATATAGCCAGAGAAAAGGGAGCTTTGAAAAGAAAAGCTTTCAAAGTCTGCACAGGGGTCCCTTTGAATCTGAAATAGGTTATACATGAGTAAAGTAAAACTTCATGAGCCAGGCAATAACTTCTGGGGAACTGTATGCTGAACACTTCTTTGAGTTCACAATGAACTCCAAGTTCTAAGCAGCCAGTGTAAAAAGATGTGTTGAATCTCCAGGGCATTAAAAGACTCTAGAAAGGCTATCAATTAGTAACTGGGCTAAACTAGTCCTAGAGTAAATGCTACTGTAGACCCATTTTAGCAAGCTGAAAAGTCAGTCTCCAGAACATTAAGCTGATCTATAAGTAACTCCCTGTAAAGCAAATTCAACATTCTTTAAAGGAAGAGAAAAAAAAATTTCAACAGTCTACAACATAATATCTACAATTTCCAGTAAAAATTTACTACACAATAGAAATGAACAAAATATGTGACTCAAAACTGGGGGTGGGGAATAGTCAATAGAAATAATCAAATAAATAAATAAGGCATAATGATGGAATTTACAGACAAGGACTTTAAAATAGCCTTGCTCAGCGTTTTTTTTTTTGTTGTTGTTTGTTTGTTTGTTTTGTTTTTGGCCGGGGCTGGGTTTGAACCCGCCACCTCTGGCATATGGGACTGGTGCCCTACTCCTTTGAGCCACAGGCACCACCAAATATACTCAAGGTTTTAAAGGAAAATGTTAACAAAATAAGGAAAGAAATGGAAGACATAAAAAAATGGGTTTTCTAGGGGTGACATATGATATCTGAAATGAAAAATTCACTTGATGAGATTAATAGACAATTAAATACTGCAAAAAATCAGTGAAATATAAGAAATAGCAATGGAAGCTATCAAAACTAGAGCACACTCCTTATTAATCCCAATGTTTAAAGTGAACAATATATACATATTTTTAAAACTGAAGCACAAAGATAAAACAAAACTGAAAAAAATATGATCAGAGCCTCTGTGATCTTGTGGGACCACATTAACATCTGTGTTGTTATAGTCCTATAAAGCAATAAAGAAAAAAATGTAAATAATGACTAATTTTTCCCAAATTTAACAAAAACTACAAACCTCCCAATCCAGAAAACTTAATGGATCCCTAACAGGATTAACACAAAGGAAGCCATATGAAGGCACATTATAACAAAATTGCTGAGAACCACTGACAAAGAGAAAATCTGAAAAGTAGCCAAAGAAAAAGACACACTACATACAGGAACACTGAGAAGACCTGCCACTGATTTCTTGTTAGATGCAATACAATCTGAAGGACAATAAAATAATATCTTTAAAGTGCTTAAAGAAAAAAGTTGGGAATATAAAATTCTATATGCAGTGAAAATGTTCCTCAAAAATAAAATTAAAATAATGTCTTCTTTAGATAAACAGAATTTTTCATCAATAGTCCTAAAGTAAAAGAAATATTGAGGGATTTTTTTCATGCTTAAGGAAAATGTTACTATATAGACAGGTCAATCTTCAACAGTGGTTCTCTGTTGGGGACAGTTTGCCCCCAGGGAACATTTGACAATGTCTTAAGGCATTTTTAGTGAGCATGACATGTGGGAGAGTTGTTACTGGCATCTAACAAATTTAGCCAGGAACGCTGAGAAAACATCCTCTGGTACATAGGCGAGCTCCCCATAACAAAGAATCAGCCAGCCCAATAGTCAATAGTGCTACACTTGAGAAACTTGCTCTACAGAGGAAATAAAGAGCCCTGGAAATTATCAATAGACGCATAAATACATAAGAAAATTGGCTTCTCAATAAAGAGAATGTCTAACATGGGAAGAGGTAAAATATCTGACAGTAATCACACAAAGTGGGGGAGAAGAGAAATGGAAATGTATTTTAGGGTTTTTACATTATGCACAAAGGTGTAAAATATCATTTGAAGTTAGACTATGATAAATTAAAGATGCATATTATAAACTTTAGAACAACCACTACATAAATAAAACAATCATGCATACTGAATATATCAATAGTAGAGATAAAATAGAACTCTAAAAAACAATCTGAAAGAAGATAGAAAAAGAAGAAAAATGGAACAAAGAACAAAGATAGGATAAAAATAGCAAGACACTAGACTTAAACCAAATCATAGTGATAAAGTAAGTGTAAATAATCTAAATGCCCCAGTCAAAGGCAGAAGTTGCAAGACGGAAGAAAAAATAAGATATGACAATATGTGGTCTATAAGAAACCCAACTGAAAAATAAAGACATAGATAAGTTTAAAGTAAATGGATGGAAAAATATATAACATACAAATATAATAGTAATCCTAAGAAAACTGGAATGGCTATATTTAAATCAGATAATGCAGATTTCAGGGCAAGAAACATTACCAGAGATAAAGAAAATTTCATAATGATGAAAGAGCTGATTTAATTCATCACGATAGCATAATAATCACAGACATGTATGTATATTATTATAGAGCTTCAAAACACTTGAAGCAAAACCTGACAAATGAAAAAAGAAATAGTCAAATTCATCATTATAGTTGGTATTTTAATTTAGTACACCTTGAATCTTTTCATATCCATTAGTGCTAGTCCTCTCTCATTTCTTTTCCTTAATCAAAACTTACCAGGCTACTTTAAAATATTTGTTATGTTTAAAAACCGATTGATATTTTAATTGGAAATTACATTGCATTTATAGGCTAAAGAGAATGGCATTTATACAATATTGATTTTAATCTGCCTATTCAAGAAAAGGATATGTCTTTCAATTTAGTATTCGAGTTTTGATGTCTTCTTCATCTGGAGTAGTGGTTCTTTGCCCTGGTTGTATATTACAATCTCTTTGTATGGTTTAAAAAGTTATAGATATCCAGGGCTCCATCACCAAAGGTTTAGTTGGTGTAGTGTGAAGTACAGGCATTGTGTATTTCCTAAGAGCTTAATCCCAGTCAAAGTTAAGAACTGCTAACACAGGGCCTTCAGCCTTCATACTTCTAGCTGAATTCTTCTTGGGTGTTTTTACTTTGTTTGGTTTAGTCTTTTTTTTTTTTTTTTTTTTTTTTTTTTTGGAGACAGGGTCTCCCTATGTCACCTTGGGTAGAGTGCCGTACCGTTACAGCTCACAGCAACCTCAAACTCTTGGGCTTAAGCGATTCTCTTGTCTCAGCCTCCCAAGTAGCTGGGATACACGCGCCCGCCACAATGCCCAGCTATTTTTTTTTTATTGTAATTGTTTAGCTGGCCCAGGCAAGGTTCAGACTGCCACCCTTGGTGTCTGTGGCTGCCACCATAACCACTGTGCTACAGGTGCCTATCCTATTTGGTTTAGTTTTGGATGTTATTTTGAAAGGCATCTTTTTGAAAAGTTTTAGCATAATTATTATGGCAGCTCAATTTTTTTGTGAACTTTATTTATTTTTATTTTTTAATTTATTTAAATTTTAGAACAGTGGCTTTTAGAGTATTTTGACAGTGTACTACAGGAAGAAACACAACTTCAAAAGGAGAACTGATATATACACTAATAAGAAAGTTACTATTTACCCTTTCCTCTGAGTGTGTACTCTACACTATTATTATTCTGTTCTATTTAGGTAAAAAATGCTGATCTTAAAACACTATTTTGTAAAATACTGTTCTATATTATATGTCCTTTGAGGATTTGGAAGAGTACTTTATTGGCTGTGATTTCAGAAAGTATTCTGCTTTCTTTTTTGGTTTTATTTTTCTAAAAAAACTATATATTTTACTTTCATACAGGTCTTCAAATTTATTTGGATAATGCTTTTACATAAACTCAATTTTTTTATTCTCTCACAATATCTGTAAATCATTTATCTTTCTCCTTCCAATTTATAATATTTATATTCTATTGATATAAATGTAATATCTTTATATTGATTAGTTAAGCTAAGTTGGTGGGTTTTTTTCTTTAAGGAGACATGTCATAGATTTGTAGTATCAATTCTATTAATTTGCTGTTTCTGACTCAATTTGTAATTTTTTCTTTTTAGTTTTGGTTCTGCTTTTTTAGGATTAATTTATAGACTATTTTATAGTTCATTTTCTAAACTTTTTGTTAAACGTCATTTTTATATGTTTTTCTTTATTAATATATATATATAGTATTTGAAGCTCTGCATCTCTGCTAAATCCAGGAGTAGTTGTCTCCTACAGGTTTTGGTATGTAATGTTTTAACTGTTATTCTGTACACATTCTGCATTATCAGTTTTGTTTCTTCTTTGTACCAAAGGTTGTTTTAAATGATATTTATATTTCCAAGAAATAGAAGAGATGTTGATTTTTATTTTGGCTATTCATTTTTAATTACACTGTGTTCAGAGAATATGGTCAGGATTATTTCTAATTTTTGAAATTTTTAAAACATTTTTTGTGGGCCAATATAAAGTCAACTAGGTAAATGTTTCATGGGCTTTTAAAAATAAGATTGATTTTCAATTATCAGGATATATAGTTCAATACAAATGTTTTTCAGCAAACTTTTAACTTCATTTTTCAAATACTTTATAACATTACGAACTTTTGCCTGCTTGATCCATGAAGTGAATGAAAGTCTGCTATTACTATTTTGTTTCTTATCCTTTCTTCTTTAGTTCTATAGTTTTTACAATTTATTTTTATTAGATTATCAATCAGTGCTCTAAGATTTATGAAAGGTACATCCTCTCCCTAGATTGTTTTCTGCCTTAAATTCAATTCTGCCTTCAACTAATAACATGACCCCAGTTTTTTTTTTTGTTAGAATTTTCCTTTGAGCCTTTTTTTTTCTTTTTTTCTTTTTTTTTGCAGTTTTTGGCCAGGGCTGGGCTTGAACCCGCCACTTCTGGCATATGGGGCTGGCGCCTTACCACTTTGAGCCACAGGCACCACCCTTGTTAGAATTTTCCTATTATGTCTTTTCCCACTTTTTTTTTTTGTTTTCTAGTCATTTTGTTTTGTATTATCTCTTTTGTGTAAATCATATACCCATTCTTCCCTTTGCCAAGGTTTAATTAATAAATTTTCAATTTTACAAAGGCTTATAATGCAAATTAACGATACAAATATGGTTAGGTACTACTGGTATTATTGTATTAGCTGTTGATCCTTATTTTAATACTTAAATATGAAAATGAAGCAGTTACTCTGTATTAGGTGGTGCTCTTGGCACTTTACATTATTATCTCATTTAGTTCTCACAATTGGACTAATACTTGCATTTTGCAGTTGAGGACATAAGGTTAATAATTTGTCCAAGGACATTGTAAGAAATTGCCAGGGCAAAAGTCTTTGTTTATTCATAGGTTTTTGAATAGGAAGGTTTTATAATCCTGTTTCCAGTCTCTCATCTGCCCTCTACTCCCTGCTCCTAAGTCTCCCATGTATATAAATCATTTCAACTACACTCAAGAAACTGTTGGTTTGTCCTACAGTCCATATGGATTCCAGGCCATAATCCTGTCCTGCTGAAGTGCTGTGTTTTTTTGTTTTTGTTTTTATTTTTTGAGACAGAGTCTCAGTATGTTGCCCTCAGTAGAGTGCTGTGGCATCACAGCTCACAGAAACCTCAAACTCTTGGGCTTAAGCGATTCTCTTGCCTCAGCCTCCCAAGTAGCTGGGACTACAGGCATCTGCCACAACGCCCGGCTATTTTTTTCTTATTTATTTATTTATTTTTTTGGTTGTAGTTGTCATTGTTGTTTGGCAGGCCCGGGCTGGGTTTGAACCTGCCAGCTCCCAGATATGTTGCTGGCGCCCTAGCTGCTGAGGAAGTGCTGCTTTTTAACTGTTCCCTTCCCCCTGCTGAGAGTGTGGGGTAGGACAATGTTTGATATCAATACAGTCATGTGTTGCTTAATGATGGATGCGTGTTCTGAGAAATGAGTCTTTAGGCAATTTCATTGCTGTGCAACATCATAAAGGTACTTACACAAACCTAGATGGTAAAGTCTGTTATACACGGAAGCCGTAGGATATAGCCTATTGTTTCTAGGCTCCTATATAGCATCTTACTGTACTGAATACTGTAGTTAACTATCACCCAATAAGAAGTATTTGTGTATAGAAACATGAAACATAGAAAGGTACAGTCAAAATATGGTATAAAATATAAAAAATATTACATTTGCCAAAGGCACTTACCATGAACTTGCAGGACTGAAAGTTGCTCTAGGTGAGCCAGTGAGTGAGTGGTGAGTGAATGTGAAGGCCTAGAACATTATAGTACATTAATTGTAGACCCTGTAAATACCACTCAGGCTACACTAAGTTAATTTAAATATTTTTTCTAAATTTATCTTAGCTTATTGTAACATTTTAACCTTATGAACTTTTACTTTTTACTTTTTAATTTTTTTGACTCTTTCATAGGAACATTTAGCTGAAGACATGCATTATACAGCTGTTCAAAAATATTTTCTTTCCCTATATTATTATTCTGTAAGGATAAGAATAAACTTTTTTCTCTTTTTTAATTTTTATTTTACTTTTTAAATTTTTTATTAAAAACTAAGACACAAAGACACACATTAGCCTAGGCCTACACAGGGTCAGGATCATCAAGACAACAATAGGCAGTACAAATTTTTCAGCTGTATTTAATCTTATGGGACTACTGTCATATTTGTGGTCCATTGATGTCTTTGTGAGGCACATGACTGCATATTCAATGCTTACTTTGCAATCACACAGTGGGTGCTCATAAGTATTTGATGAAATGAAATTCTAAGTAAGGAGTCTTTGCCATACGACACTTTATCAAGTATTTAAATTTCACCTCTTCCTCTCATCAGATTTTTCCTTTGAATTTGAGTAGGGATAAAAAAACATCCAGTAGAACCTCCATACTTGGCCACCTCCCTACATTGGCTACCACTTTAACTTGACCTAATTTTCATCCCCTGGGTATGAACACCACATGTTGACCACCTGTATATGATGACCAGTTTTTTACAGTAACTTGGGTGGTCAATATACAGAGGTTCTACTATATTTAAAATTAAGGCAGAAAATTTTATTGTGTTCCTGGAGATTTAAATTCACTGTGTCCTATAACAATATCCAATATTTAACACATATTTTGAGTCTTAATCACAGCAATGCCTTACTTATAGATTTTATTTCATAAAATTTTGCATGTTACAAAAAAAGAAAAAAGAAAATGCTGTATATAAAACTAAATTCAAGGTTTAAGCAGAAGTCCTTATGACCTTAAGAGGAAATTGATAGCAGAAGTGATGCAGTTCTTAGAGTTCCCAGCAGGGGCCAGAATGTTCATGTGAAATCTACTTAAATGAAAAAATATATATATTTTTTTTTAACCGTAATTCAAAGTTGTACCTACTTTTAAATTAGAAAGTCAAAGAACTCTTCATGGTTAAAATTTTTAGAAACTACTAATTTTAAATTTTAAGAATATAGACATATAATTTATAATATTGAAAAATGAGTTAAATAGTAACATTCTATAACAAAAGACTAGCCCCCAATATCTGAGCAAATGGTCATCCAAAGTACATTTAGTCAGTAGACACTAAAACACCTATACTAATTGCCAAAAGCAGGTCATTGGGTTTTTCAGTTGCCAAGCCAAAACCAGGGACTGGATCCAAGAACAAAGGGCACCACTATGGCATTGACCCAGGAAATTGAGCACTGACCTTATTTGTTAATTTTAGAACATTAAAACAAAATTCCTAACTCAGCATAAAGAAGTTTTTGGTGCTTCAAAAGTATTTTAATACAAATTACATTTTTAAATTAAATAAAAATTTAATTTCTAATTTAAAGCATTTAACTGCTTTCTGGGCCTCTGTTTCTCAATTTGTTTGTGAGTAGATTGGATGTAATAATCTTAAAATCCTTAGGGTCCTAAAATTCAATTTTTTTTCCTTAGGCAAAAAAAGCATCACCTTTTTTCTGCCTCCAATTCCTGGCATAATACCTATCATATGCCAGGTGATCAGCATGTATTTAATAAACAAATACATGAATATATGAACAAATGGACGTATTTTTAAAGGGTTCTTTCTAGGAATTTATAAAAGAGTGTATAAACAGAAGGCCTCTCTGAAAGCCAATCCTCTGTGAATTATGAAAAACAATGCTTTAGACAATTCCAAGGAAATAAGAAAATATTTCCTCAACATTCTTGGAAAGAACGGAAGTTTTCTAAGGCTATTACTACTACTTCCAAGCCACTGAGTAAAGAGAGAGTTAAAATTTTACAAAATGGCTTAAAAACTTTAAGTTTTAAAATCTAAATCTAAAACTATATTTTTAATTTTTTATTTGTGGAGACATACTCTCAATTGCCTTTGGGTGCCAAAATTCCCCCAAAAACAAAACCCTGAAAATTACAAGATTTGCTTTTATAATTTTTTTTTCTCTTGTAATTTTACTCTCTTGGGAGAGTGATTGGTTATAAGAAAGCTTAACTCTTAATGATTGTAAAGGTAAAAATGTTAGAACTACAGCAATGTCTCTGTCAATTGGTATAGTCATCTGCTCTGGAAGCTATGTCCTTATTCTAAAGTAACTTAAAACATCATAAAGAAAATTAGTCACCTAAATAAAGAAAATAAATTTGTTATTATGCTCAGTTTTCCATTTGTTAATTCTTAAAGTTGAACTTCATTAAATTTGGAAAAGAAAATTTATAGCTTTAGACAGAAGTGTGTGCTTTCTCAATCTAGGGAAGTGGGCAATGATGTGGAAATCACAAACCAGCAGTGATGATGTGGCTACCAAGTTTGAGAGCCAAAGTAAAGACTGGTATAAGGTATATTAGGCAATCAGAGACATTCCTATATGTTATCTCACTGCAGGTACATTCAGCATAAACAGAAAGAAAATTTAAGTTCAGTAAAAAGGGCTGTATTAGTGAATCACAGACTTTTTCTAAACACAAGCCATGGCCTTAGGGCAAAGGACTTCAGTGGCTATGCTTATTTGCTATTGATGGAAAAAGAAAATTATTTGAGATAGGTTCTCAAGTTTGAATAATGTAAAGATTCCTTTTAAAGAAAAAAAACCCTGAGAACTCCCATGAATACTGTATAAAAGTCAACCCTTCTGACTTTAGATGGCAGTTGATGCCAACTTGATTATAATCAAACACTCAGCTGTAAACCCCAAGTTTGTAGACACTATAGAACTGAAGACACTGAGGCAGTACTCAGATGCTGGCTATCCAGATGACACAGAATGTACATAAAGACATAGCTTTTATGAAATTACTTATGGAACTCACAGATCCTCCTGGGGAACTAAGGAACTTAGCTTGAGAGAGAGTATTCTGGAAAATAGATTGACTCTTGGCCCACCTCCATGAGCTACTCACAGAAGTGATGAATTCCACCCCAATTTGGGGGAAAAGCTTCTTCCTGCTGGTATGAGGGAAAAATAAGGAGAGAAAGAAATCCGAGAAACTTAATACCTTATAAAAAAAAGCAGAAGAAAGAGGAGAAAATGGCAAACGTACAAACAGTTTTCCCCCCTGGGTCAAGGTGAAGTACATTGTTCTGCCCTTGCTTAAACTAACTCCCTCCCCCTCTCTCAATCTCACTGCTCTTTTGAGATTTCTTTTCTACTTCCTGGCTACCTTTGATGCTCATTAAACTAAGTCTGATATAAATATGAACTGTGTTGGTAAGGGCTATCACCTTAAGTAGTGGTGTCACAACCAGCATGGCAACTTCCTAGCATGGTTCCATGGTTTCCATTAAGAGCCACACACTGTGGGGTAGCCAGAGACCTGAGTAGCATAGATCAGAAGATGTAGAAGATGCACTGGGATGTTCAAAGGGTTCAGAGAACTACTGGAGTGCTAAGAACACAGGGACCTATAACAATCTCCCCTGCCAGGTTGAGAAGAAGTTCTACATACTACCATCAGGTCAAACGAAAAACACCACCAGAGTCACCTGGAAAGTCTATAAATATACATATTAATTTTACCTATCAAAAAATTAGAAAGTTGGCATTTCTAATTATGTGCCAGGTAGTGAACCAAGAGCTGAAGAGATAAAAAATAATTCCCTGCCCTCAAAGAGCTCTGTCTATTGGGGATGGAGGTGTAGAGATGGAAGAACAAGTAAGGAAACAAAACACAAACATGTGATAAGTTTAGTACTAAAAGAGAGTACAATCTACATGACTTTAACACTAAGTCTTTAAGACTAGAATCTTTTTTCAATGGAAAAATGAGGAAGCCAAATTATAACTTTATTTTTATTTTCTATGTTTTAAACCTATGATAAATAGACTAGTGCTGCCATTTGGGGAAAAGGGAAGGGAAGAAATCATATTTTGATGTTTTACTGGCTTAATTCTACCTCTAAAGGACAATGAAATACCTCAACTTGATTAACTGGGACATTATTATGAGGCATTATCATAGTATGAATGTTCTTACCTTAAGTTTGACAGGACAGCCTATATGCCATAGCTGTAAATGTTCTTCAAATTTCTTCACAAATTTGTATCTCATGATTATCACACAATATTTTATTTCTTCCATTGGCAATAATTAGTAAATTATTAGTAAATAAACTAGTAAATATACAATGTTTAAAAGTTACCACATTTAATGTCTCATTAAAAGTAAAAGCATAGGTATTAGGAGGAAAGGACTGAAAGTTTAGAGGCGGAAAGATTCAATTGACTACTTTGGAGATATGGTTCTCAAAGTGTGGTCTGGGAATCCCTTGGGTGGCTCCCAAGACCCTTCTAGAGAGTCTGTGAAGTAAAAACTATTTTCATAATAATAGCTAAGATTTCTTTGTTGCCTCTTTCTTTCCTATGGGTACAATGGAGTTTTCTGAGATTTTCATGATATGTGAAGACATCATCACTCTGTTAGCAAATAGAATGTATGATTATCCATGCTGCTATACTAAAAGTGTTGTTTTAATTTATAAAATGTTAAATATTATCGATTTGATCCAAAAACCAAAAGATTTTGAGGATCCTAAATAATTTTTAAGAGAATAAAGGAACCCTGAGACCAAAAAGTTTGAGAATTACTGATTTAGGTGGTAAACCTTAACTACAAGAGCATACCTAATTAAATAATTTCCTCTTTTTTTTTTTTTTAATTTTGAGACAGAGTCTCACTCTGTCACAGTGGGTAGAGTTCAGTGGCATCATCATAGCTCACTGCAACCTCAAACTCCTACGCTCAGCACTCTGCCTACCTCAGCCTCCTAGAGTAATAGGATTATAAATTTTCTCATATTTTATATGATGAAATTAGATCATAGGTTTCATGATGACAGTGATTGCGTTTGCCTCATTGTTTAATTCTCAGAATATAGTACAGTGCCAGGTACATAATAGGCATTCAGATATTTTATAAACTAATAAACAAATTCTTATATACATAAATACATACCATTTATAAATGAACGCTTTACTAATTGACTGATTCAAGGTTACATAAAACGTCAGCTGCAAAGCCAGAACTATATTCCATGTCTCCTGTTTTCTATTCCTATATTTCTATTCCCTAGCTCAAGAATACTTTTTGTTTTTGTTCATTTTTGTCTTCCAATATTTGGAAAGGCAGTGTGATCAGTTATCATTGATGTGGAATGATTCATGATGTTGAATGAGTTGAGCACTATGTAGTTTCTTCTCTGACTCTAAGAATAATTTGGATGAAGTAATACCAAAAGGATGTTATTACAAGGAAATGGAAGAGTGATCAGATAAAATATAACTTTCTGAGTTTTTTCCCAAACCAGTTAAGTTTTGCATGATCCTTCATATTCAATTTACTAATCTCCTTCTCCTTTTTTGTTCATATCATTAAACTTCTGGCAAGTCTTTACATTTGTGCACTCAGTAGGGGGGGAAAGTAAAACCATAAACATTTTTTAAAAAATACTTCAAAATTGTTTTGAGACAATTCTTGAGTATTTGTAACAGCGAAATGTTTGCTTGCCACCTTACTGTTGGTTATGGAAAGCAGAAGGCCAAAGCAGCCCACAAAGTACGAAGAGGGAAACAAGTCTTGTGGGGTTCAGTAAAGGTCTGTAAATTCTGACTTCTGTGAGAAACTGGTTTTAAAGATGACTGACCTAGCCAGGTGCAGTGGCTCATGCCTGTCATCCCAGCACTTGAGAAGTTGAGGAGACTAGATGGCATGAGCTCATGAGTTCGAGATCAGCCTGAGCAAGAGCAAGATCCCGTCTCTAAAATATAGCTGGGTATGGGCGGCACCTGTGGCTCAAAGGTGTGAGGCGCCGGCCCCATGTGCCGGAGGTGGCAGATTCAAACCCAGCCCTAGCCAAAAACTGCAAAAAAAAAAAAAAAAAAAAAAAAAAAAAACTGGGCATTGTGGCAGGCTCCTGTATTCCCAGCTACCCGGGCAAGAGAAACACTTGAGCCCAAGAGTTTGAGGTTACTGTGAGCTATGACACCACAGCACTCTTTGGAGGGTTACAAAGTGAGACTCTGTCTAAAAAAAAACCCAAAAGGCTGACCTAGAACAAGACCAACAAGCTGAGAACCCAAGCTCTCTCAGTCAAGAAAGACTTCTCTACTCACTTATCCTAATGACAAGGTACCCTGTCCTCTTTGTGAGAGCAGCCAAAACTGGGCCTCCACCAGTCAGACCCCATTGACAGTTCTTACAGCTGGGAAATTCTCTGGCTCTGGAATCTCAGGAAAGTTGCAATCACCATCACTGGAGAAGGAATTAAATTCTTGAAATCTCTCGAATACTTCTTAACCCATTCAATACTGTCCTCTAGAGAAATTGATTAGATACAGTCAATTCTCACTATTCATGTACTATAAAGTCATTGAAAATACTGAATCATTCCTTGTTCCTAGGGGAAATACAGGGTAGGGTGATTCTCTGTTCACAACCAATCTATAATATAACCTTATTTTATGTGTGGTTCTGTTTAAAGATACATTATTTAATATATAGCATTTATTTGTTAACATTGAACTCACAGCCAATAGTCCTATACATAACTCATACCTGAAAAAGCTTACCTAAACATGTTCATTTTTTCATAAGAGAATTTTTTCCTTAAAGCCCATCATGGCCTTCTAAGAATTGTGATAAAACAAAATTTACCAAATAAAAAATAAATAATAAATAAATAAAAACAAAATTTACCAGTTTTTTTTGTTTGTTTTGAGACAGAGTCTCACTTTGTCGCCCTTGGCAGAGGACGGTGGTGTCACAGCTCACAGCAACCTCCAGCTCATGGGCTCAAGTGATTCTCTTTCCTCAGCCTCCCGGGCAGCCGGGACCACAGGCACCCGCCACAACGCCCAGCCATTTCTTGTTGCAGTTTGGCCAGGGCCGGGCTGGAACCCGCCACTCTCGGTATATGGGGTCAGCGCCCTACTCACTGAGCCACAGGTGCCATTTTTAAGTGTACAGTTCAGCGGCATTAATTACATTCACATTGTTGTGCAACCATCATCATCACCATCCTCCTCCAGATGAATCGTCTTCCCTAACTGAAACTGTTTCTATTAAAAACAGTTACCCCTTAGTAACTTAGTAAGTAACTACCTTAGTAGTTACCCCTTGGTCTCTGACACAGGGCCTGGCAACCACCATCTACTCCCCATCAAGCATTTTGTGGTCACCAATACTACATGGCACTGCAGCACAGTCAACACTACGCCCAACGAGACGTGTCCCAGCTTTTTATTCTCATAAAGTGAATAAGAGTTATCTTCTCCACGTACGGACAATTCTCATTATTCATGAATTCTGTAGTTGTTAATCTGTCTAATTGATAGAATATACTTATAAAAATCAGTACTCCTGGAGTGTTCAAAGTTTACTGCAAAAGAACGCTTGTTCGTAGCGTGGGACCTTAACCACGGAGGCGGAGCACCGCTTGGTTTGCCCTGCGCTGGGAACCTGCGTGTCAGGAGCCTCAAATTTTCCGCTGCGCTGTATGTGAGGTGAATGTGACATACCGTTCTTGATTGGTAGTCTATTTAGCGCCACATTTTTCACATTTTCGTGCTGTTTGTTGTTGTCTATATGTGGAAATGACAACCTTGTTGGAATTTATTTTCTTCCAGGTAATAAGAATAAAGAGCTGGAACACATCTTGTGACAGGGCTGCCTTAGAAAATTTTACTTGGCTTAGAGGCCCAGAGGTGGCCTATGTGAACTGAGAATCAGCAGCCACAACCTGAAGTAGTCCTAGTTCAGTAGATGATAATTTTAAGTAATCTCAAACCCTTCTGAATAAAACGAATACCAAGTACTTAAAGACTAGTTATCAATTACTTACTATATGACAGGTGCAACATTCTGAAATTTACACGCATTATTAAACTATATCCCCCCAAACCCTATGAGGAAATTAAAGATTAGAGAAGTATTTCATCCATTATCACATAGTTAGAAGGGGCAAAGTTGAGATTTGAACTCAAGTCTGACTCCAGAGCTTGAGTTCTCATCAGCTATCCAACTGTAAGCACATTATTTAAAAAAATTTTTTTTGACATATGTGGATGTGTACAGAAGCATATGTTACAATGATTATGATAGTTTGAAGATTTATATGTTGAAAAATGAATTTACCAAATAAATAAAATTTTATAAGCCTGATCTAATATCATCCCATAACAAAGAGATTCTAAAATCCTCAGGGCATCTGGTTTGTGTCTGGTTTTCCTTAATCTTTAATGATGGGCAAATCCAATGCATTATGTAAGGCCATTTATTCTCAAGAGATGTAGATACCTCTTAAGAATTTGATGAAAATGCGTTCCCTTTTCAGGCTACTGAGTTGCATTTTAGTTCACCGAGGCAGTAAATTAGTGTACTGTGTGCAAAAAATGGTGGTAACTTAAAAAATAAATATTTGATATAAGCCACTGCATTCTCGGAGGAAAAAAAAAGTAATGGATTAAATCTCTTAGGAGTCCTTAGCTTCCCAGAAAGGTGCAGAAAGAAGAAATCTCCTTTGGCCTGGAAATATCTTCTGTTTCTTGCTGGCTGTATTTGTTTAGCTCGTTAATAGTTCATTTGATTAGATCTTGTGGCTCCCAAAGCTAGGTTGAGAGTTTGAACCATACAGAGGCCACTTGAATTTAGAGAACAAAAAGCTCTATTCTCTGCTCCCCGACCTCACCCCAAATCCCTGCCAGGTGTCTGCCCTCTGGTCAAAATGAGAAACTGGCAAAGGGGTGCAAACATATTACTGTATTGGGAAACAAAAAAAGGGTACCCCTCTATAATGGTGCTCTTTCTTTTGTACATGCTCACAATATTTTGGTACAATTTATAGACTGTAATATCATACTTTTTACTTTAACTATAGGAAATCTGAGGAAAACTGTAACAAGTGCTGCTGTGCCAGTCATAAAATCTATTATAATCTTATTCTAAATTCAGAGATTTTTTTGCTAGCTGACATTGTCAGAAGGAGACACATCTGAGTGATATTACACTGTGTATTTAAAACAGGAAGTGGCATAATACCAGTCAGAAATTGAGCATAATTTTAATATAATAAAAATATTAAACTACTTAAAAATAATCCCCTGCACAATATAACATAATAAAAATTATTTTCAACATGTGCTAACAATTTTGTCAGGAAAACAAGTTACTTGCATTACAGATGAAAATCTTTTAAAAGTATTAGAACCTTAATTTTTCTTTTAATTCAAGCCTTCCAAATTTTTATTTTACTAATGGCTTGACACTAAAATAGTTAATACAAATAAAAATCTTTTTGCTTTAAATACTTGCCTAAGCAATAAAAAAAATCATTTTAATTTTTAAAGAAGTAATATTTCATATTTTAAGTATGAAATAGAAATTAAAACTTATTTAAATTACAAGAGTTTTATGAAGATGAATAAGATTTAAGTACAGTTTATATTATTGTTAATATAGGCTTTAATTTTTCAAAAGTCACAAATATCTTCTATAATTTGTAGATTTATTTCTTTTATGAAGTAGTTAAATGAATCAGCTCAGCCTTGACTGTAACAAAATACTGTTTGGTGACTTGTGACAGACAGGGTTTTAACCTCTGACAGCGAGATTCATTGTGAAGCAAGAGCCAATCATAGATCCTGACAACACTTGTCTCATCCAAGTTGGAATATAAAAAGCCACTTGGAATACAGTATAAAGATTCACTGCTGTGGCAAGTTGTCCCTGAAGACTGTACATGCATTAAAATTTTGTGTGGCATTACTCAAAAGCAAAAGAAAAGTAAGAGGAAGAAAGAAGAACAAGGAAAAAGATTGTACTGATTTTTTTAAATCATGCAAAAATTGCAAATCTATGTTTATATTTACCTATTTATGCTGATTGTTGCTGGTCCAGTGGATCTAAATGAGAACAGTGAGCAAAAAGAAAATGTGGAAAAAGAGGGGCTGTGTAATGCATGTACCTGGAGACAGAACACTAAATCTTCAAGAATAGAAGCCATAAAAATTCAAATCCTCAGCAAACTTCGCCTGGAAACAGCTCCTAACATCAGCAAAGATGCTATAAGACAACTTTTACCCAAAGCTCCTCCACTCCGGGAACTGATTGATCAGTACGATGTCCAGAGAGATGACAGCAGTGATGGTTCTTTGGAAGATGATGATTATCATGCTACAACGGAAACAATCATTACTATGCCTACAGAATGTAAGTAGTGCTATTAGTGAATATCAACAGTTCTTCTGACTGTTGTTCTAGTGTTTATGGGAAACAGATCTATTTTCAGGCTCTTTTTAACAAGCTGTTGGCTTGTATGCAAGTTGCAGGGAAAATAGTTCCTTTTTTTTTTTTTCAAGAAATGGGAAATATATTAATGAGACTAAAATCTGCTGCATTATTTGTTTCCTCACAGAGCTAAAAAACTATAAAATAAAATGCTTGCCCAGCATTACTGCTGTTTAGTCTAATGTGGATATATAAGCATGCTTATGCTTTCACAGCCTAATACCACCAAGGCAGGGACCGTGAGATACTATAAGCAATGTTAAAGCTTACATGAAATTCTGTAATTGCATTTGGGTGCCTAAAATATTCATTTATAATAAGTTTTCCCACTAATAATAGAGAAAGAAACTTGCTAGATGTTTATGTTTGTTCGAGGACTACTGAATACCTAAGTGAGAGTGAATTTTGTTATTCAAAACTATCTCTCATGGTGTTTTTTGGTTCTTCACAAATTAAAATATTTCATTGTGAAAGATGTTACACTGAAGAGTATGAAAAAAAAGTTTAAATAATGTGTTAGTGAGGTAAGAACAATAATTAAACATAGCATAACGATAAGCATGAGCTCAGTATCAGAAAATGCCTAAGAAAAAAACATTTTCATTGGGTAGGTTATGGCTCATGAAGTCCTGCTTGTACCTTGACCATCGTACTATTGTTGAGAGTACCTGGTTTCCATATTTCCAAGTAGATACATTGCTTAATAAACTTCTAAAATATTTTACTCTTCATAAGAGGAAGGGCTATTACCTGTGGTATCAACACTGCTTCTGAAAGATAAAATATTTCATACAATTTCTTTTGCAATGAGCTCAAAAGAATAATTTCTCTAGGAAATAGGTGCCTTGACAGAGAAGGCATGACAAGAAAGATTTTCCTGCTTTAATACAGCACTTTATGTTCTTTAAACAGGACTCGAAACAGTTTCAAAGTATTATTTCCTTTAGTAAGTAATCAGGTCACAATGCAACAAATAATTTTCGTTTAGGACACTGCTGTCAAGTAGTCCTGGAGTAGATTTACCTTTTTATAGACAATCCTGAAAAACAAAAAGAAAAGAAATTGTTACTGCTTGTGCTTCTACTGACAGGCCCTAAAGGCAATACTTTCTAACTTTTGAGATAGCCTGAATATAAAATCTAAATTTTTGTGCTAATTACCTGCTTAGCTTTGCTCCATTAAAAGCCCAGACCAAAGCCACAGCATAACAGATGCACTATATTTTCTACTAATTCCCAAAGCTCAGTAAGTTGTTCAGTGTGTCTTGTCCCCAGGTAATTCAGGCCTGGGGGAAGGGTTCCTTCTTCCAGACTGATTGGTACAGCTGCTCAGTAAGTGTAACTACTCAGATTCCCAAAGAATTCTAAGTGGTTGCTCCTCCACGCTGTCTCTTGTTCTCTCTAATCATCATCATTTTAAAATTTCATTCACTGTTCATTCCTTCCTAGAATTTTCCTTTGTGCATAGTTCTCTGGCAGGGGAATAGACTCTTTATGAACAACTGAAAATACATAGATCTAAAAAATTCTGAAAAGCTGGAGTAATTATTTTCTGTGATTTTTTTTCTCAGCTGTGAAGTTCTATATAGCATTTCACTTTTAAAAACTGCATATGCATACATTATCTCAGTGGAAAAAATGGTCAACTATTAATATGGAGGGGCGTTGTTCATTTTCTTAATGGGAAATAATGTCAGTAATTCTTTTATTTTCTTATTTACTTAACAGCTGATTTGCTAATGCAAGCAGATGGAAAACCCAAATGTTGCTTCTTTAAATTTAGCTCTAAAATACAATACAACAAAGTAGTAAAAGCCCAACTGTGGATATATCTGAGACCTGTCAAGACTCCTACGACAGTGTTTGTACAAATCCTGAGACTCATCAAACCCATGAAAGACGGTACAAGGTATACTGGAATCCGATCTCTGAAACTTGACATGAACCCAGGCACTGGTATTTGGCAGAGCATTGATGTGAAGACAGTGTTGCAAAATTGGCTCAAACAGCCTGAATCCAACTTAGGCATTGAAATCAAAGCTTTAGATGAAAATGGTCATGATCTTGCTGTAACCTTCCCAGGACCAGGAGAAGATGGGCTGGTAAGTGATAACTGAGAATTACATTCTAACAACGTTATGTTTTTATTCATAATATGAATGAACAATAGTGGAAAATAACTATCAATTTCCTGTGCTCATGAGCCAAACAAAGTTGTCTTACCCTATGCTAGCCCTGTGCCCAATAAAAATAAATGTACAATTTCATACCCTATGAAATTTTCTCTTGATATTCTTATTTTGCTTAATGATTAAAAATATTGTGTCATAGTTATTAACTTCTTAAGGAATTCTTTTCAATTGGGAATGATTGAAAGGGCTTTTATTGATATGATACATGATTATATGAATAAAAATATGATCTCCAGATAGTATATTCTAGTACATAACTAACAAATCAAAATTTAGTTTTTTCCCAAAAGGCTGACAAATGTGTTGAAAATTTTTGGCATAGCATAAGGCAGATAAAACAAACCTTAAAAATTATAACTGAAGTAAAATGGTTAGCATTTAACTTAATGTAATATGTATAAGCTTATATGTTATTAAATATATTTAAAGTCCTTTATGATGAATGTATTCATTATTTGCAGGACATTGATGCACTGATGGATATATAGATTACTTTGTGGAATACCCCTAATAAAATTTTAATTTACAGGCTAGTTAACCTTTGCCACCTGGCTTATTTCTGAGCTGCCTTAGCATTCTTGTGCAAGAGTTTGCTTAGGGAATGCCAACTAATTTAATATCAGGCAAAATAAATGACAATAACTTATATATTATAAAAATTAAAAAATATTTAAAATCTAATATAAATTTAGGATTACTTTTCTGGCTTACCTAGGCTTCTTTTAACATCTGTTTTCAAAAACTTATTTAAAGTGATTGTGTCTTTTTATTTCCATCTATTAACATAATTTACAACAGATTCTACTTGCAAACATAAATTATTTTAAAATTCTTTAAATGTTTGTGCTTATAAAAATTATATATTTATCAAATCAGGTCTACTTTAAATAAAAACATAACCTTTAAAAGACTATCCAAATGATCTTTTTTCCTTAAATATACTACATTAAATGTTAATGACTCCCAAAATGCAATTATTCTTTTTGACAATCTTCAATAACAATAACTACCAGATCTATTTACATTTTGACCTAGGATAAAAACTACTATCAATTATTTAAGAAAGTGTTCCTTTTTATAGGTAACACCTTAGTGATTAAATTGATAATGTGACAGGTTTTAATTACTATAAAACAGGTGTTTAATATGATGGAATTTTCAAAATTTTCCATATAAAAGAAAACAAAGTCTCAAATGCATGAAAACATTGGGGCAGAGATAGGGCTAACAATTTATTATATAAGTATCTAAACAGAAACATTTTCAGTGAAAGAATAAAGGAAATATCATTGTTTCTTCTTCTGAATCTGTCTTTCCCTTAGTGAGGGGTTCTCTTTCCAACCCAATACACATACCACCGCCCTTCATCAGCCAACTTTCCCTTTTCCTGTAACAATCCATATAGTGCTGGAAGGTAGCTATTTTGCTCTGGGTTTAATATTCAAGTTTCACATGAGCAAAGACCTAGGGAATGGAGGATGGATGAATATCCACACCTCTCCAGATATGCTGCCAACATATTTAAAGGATGCCAACCTATTTTAAGGATGGATAAATATCCCCACCTCTCAAGGAGTCATCAGACATATTCTGCCCCAATATATTTAAAATGCTTCGCCTGTAGGGAGGAAGCTCACCTGTTTCCTCATCCCCCACTTCATCTTCCTCCCCTCCTCCCTCTCTCTGTTCCTCCTTCCCTACCTTTCTTTCCACAAATATTTTTAAGATACCTATCATGTGTCAGACAGTTTGACTCAAACCTAGAAAAACAAAAATTAAGAAGACTTAGAACTGATCTCAAGGGAATTTGTATTGCTGTTATAATCTTTTGAGCCATAATGGAAAAATAAAGCTTAGCATCAATGAAAATTCTTTAATGCTGTGCTTTGAAAAATAAATGTTGCATATGAAAAATGATTAATTTCTTTCCTTGATAATGACTTCTTAAGGTAGGTAGGAAAGTGTTTCAAGATATAAATCAGAAAAAAAAAAAAAAAGATCTAAATCAGTACTATTGATTCTCTTTCCTTTTTGCACAGAATCCCTTTTTAGAGGTCAAGGTAACAGATACACCGAAAAGATCCAGGAGAGATTTTGGTCTTGACTGTGATGAGCACTCAACAGAATCGCGATGCTGCCGTTACCCTCTCACTGTGGATTTTGAAGCTTTTGGATGGGATTGGATTATTGCACCCAAAAGATACAAGGCAAATTACTGCTCTGGAGAGTGTGAATTTGTATTTTTACAAAAATATCCTCATACTCATCTTGTACACCAAGCAAACCCCAGAGGTTCAGCAGGCCCTTGCTGTACTCCCACAAAGATGTCTCCAATTAATATGCTGTATTTTAATGGCAAAGAACAAATAATATATGGGAAAATTCCAGCCATGGTAGTAGACCGCTGTGGGTGCTCATGAGATTTATATTAGGCTCACAACTTCCTAAAACACAGAAGGTCTTCCCCTCAACAATTTTGAAACTGTGAAATTATGTACCACAGACTACAGGCCTAAAATATGCAACAGTTATTTAAGTATAAGCTACAATATATGAACTAACAGAGCAACTATACACAATGGTTGGTATACAATAAAAGTTTTATGATTTCCAGAGTTTTTGAACTACAAGGAGATCAAATTACATTTATGTTTGTATATATCACAACATAGACAAGGGAATGAGAGCAATTCTCCTTGTGTTCTGATGAATTAAAGGAGCATGCTTTAAAGTCTATTTCTTTACAGTTTCATTTACTATCTACAGAAAAATCTATATATAGTATTGGTAAAATGCAGGATTGTTATATACCATAGTTTGAATCATCCTTAAACACTTGAATTTTATGTTGTATGATGGCATACTTGGCAAGATAAAATTCCAAAAATAGGAATGGTATACTATATGCAAGTTTCCATTCTTATTATGATTGGCACAGTCTATTAACAATCCATGCCAATGGTGCTAATACAATAGGCTGAATGACTGATGTTATCAGGCTTATCAAATAAAAAAACATTCAGTAAAATCATGTTTCTCCTTTCTTCAGGTGTATTTTCATACACCTCCAAATGGGGAATGAATTTCCTTTAATGAGAGAATAATAATTTTCTACAGGTCAACTTTCAATTCTATGGCATACTTGGAGAAACTGCATTATCTTAAAAGGCAGCCAACATTTTTATCAAAATTACAGCACTGCCTTTGTAACACAGCAGTGTTTATGATAAAATAATGGAAACAACTGATTCTATCAATATTGTATAAAAAGATTTGGAAACAATTGCATTTATATAATATGTATACAATATTATTTTGTAAATAAGTTTCTCCTTTTTTATTTACTTTGGTATATTTTTACACTAGGGACATTTCAAATTAGGTACTAAGGCACAAGGCATGTCATGTATCACAGAAAAGCAACTGCTTATATTTCAGAGCAAATTAGCAAATTAAATAGTGGTCCTTA
>CAUYPK010024598.1:0-37047 GCA_963574355.1 Loris lydekkerianus
AGATTGAAACTGGACCCACACCTTTCACCATTAACTAAGATACACTCACACTGGATAAAAGATTTAAACTTAAGGCATGAAACTATAAAAATACTTGAAGAAAGTGCAAGAAAAACTCTTGAAGGAATCGGCCTGGGTGAATATTTTATAAGGAGGACTATACAGGCAATTGAAGCAGTATCAAAAATACACTACTGGGACCTGATCAAACTAAAAAGCTTCTGCACAGCCCAGAACATAGTGAGTAAAGCAAGCAGACAGCCCTCAGAATGGGAGAAAATATTTGCAGGTTATACATCTGATAAAGGTCTAATAACCAGAATCCACAGAGAACTCAAATTTATTAGCAAGAAAAGAACACGTGACCCCATTTCAGGGTGGGCAAGGGACTGGAAGAGAAACTTCTCTAAAGAAGACAGACGCACAATCTACAAACACATGAAAAAAAGCTCATCATCCTTAATCATCAGAGAAATGCAAATCAAAATGACTTTGAGATATCACCTTACCCCAGTAAGAGTAGCCCATATAACAAAATTCCAAAACCAGAAATGTTGGCGTGGATGTGGAGGAAAGGGCACACTTCTACACTGCTGGTGGGAATGCCCACTAATACGTCCCTTCTGGAAGGATGTTTGGAGAGTACTTAAGAGACCTAAAAATAGACCTGCCATTCGATCCTATAATTCTTTTACTAGGTTTATACCCAGAAGACCAAAAAATCACAATATAACAAAGACATCTGTACCAGAATGTTTATTGCAGGCCAATTCATAATTGCTAAGTCAAGGAAGAAGCCCAAGTGCCCATCAACCCTCAAATGGACTAGCAAATTGTGGTACATGTATACCATGGAACATTATGCAGCCTTAAAGAAAGATGTCGACTTTGCCTCTTTCATGTTTACATGGATGGAGCTGGAACATATTCTTCTTAGCAAAGTATCTCAGGAATGGAAGAAAAAGTATCCAATGTACTCAGCCCTACAATGAAGCTAAATTATAGATTTCACATGAAGGCTATAACCCAACTATAGCACAAGACTATGAGGAAAGGGCCAAGGAAGGGGAAAGGAGGGGAGAGGTTAGGGTGGAGGGAGAGTAATGGGTGGGGCCACACCTACGGTGCATCTTAGAATGGGTACAGGTGAAACTTACTAAAGGCAGAATACAAATGTCTACATACAATAACTAAGAAAATGCCATGAAGGCTACATTGAACAGTTTGATGAGAATATTTCAGATTGTATATGAAACAGCACATTGTACTCCTTGATTGCACTAATGTACACAGCTATGATTTAACAATAAAAAAAAAATTAAAAAAAACAGAAAAGAAAATTAAGTCTACAAGGGCTGGGCAAATTAAGGAAAGACACAGCACAAAATGAAGGCTGTTATTAGAGAGCCTCTGTGTTTGTGAATCCATTTTGACCCACATGCTGTATCAGGAGCATTCAGCATTATCATTCCTGTCTGGCAAATGGTTTGGCAGCCCTAATGCTGGCCAGGCCAGTATGTGAGCTGTTCCTCCCTGTCCTGAGATGCCCAGGACCAGGTGGCCCTCCTGGGAGATCAGGTACTTAGGGGTGAGTTCTTATGGTCCTCGTAGGTTTGGAAGCAGGAGGGCCCTGACTGGTGAGAGAGGTGATATTGGGGTTTAAAGGAAGGTGTTGCTGTAATCAAAACCTAAGGGGTCAGGTTGAGCGAGGTGGCTCATTCCCTTAATCCCAGTAATCTGGGAGGCCAAAGAGGGTGGATTGCCTGAGTTCAGGAGTTTGAGACCAGCCTGAACAAGAGACAAACCCCATCTCTACTAAAGTAGAAAAAACTAGCCAGGCATGGTGGCAGATGCCTGTAGTCCCAGTTACTCAGGAGGCTGAGGCTAGAGGATCACTTGAGCCCAAGAGTTTGAGGTTGCTGTGAGCTATGATGCCACAGCACTCTATCCATGAGATTCTGTCTCAAAAACAAAAACAACAAAAACTTCAGGGATGGCAGAGCAGAGGGGAGATGCCCAAGATGTGATGGCCAGAAGGGTGATGAAAAGTGAAGGAATGGGGGGCTCTGGGCCGTGGCAGCTGATGCAGAGTGGGGGAACCTGTGGAGGAGGTGACTGTCCCAGGAGGGTGCCCCTAAGCCAGCCCCACCTGGGGTTGAGTTTTCCAGGGCTTCTGTTTTCCAGGCTGCTGCTCTCTGAGCTGCCCTCTCACCATGACAGGCACTGTCGGGGGCTCCCTGACTGTGCAGTGTCAGTATGAGGAGGACTACAGGGATGCACAGAAATACTGGTGCAGAAAAATGCTTATATTATGTGACAAGATTGTGGAGACACAAATACCAAAGAGAGAATTGGGGACAAGCCGAGTGTTCGTCAGGGACAACCCTGCAAAGCTGACCTTCACAGTGACCATGGAGAACCTCACAGTGACAGATACAGGCACATACCAGTTTGGTATCAACGTACCCCGATATTTTGATCCTGAATTCAAGGTTGAGGTGTTCGTGTCCCCAGGTGAGCCCCTCCCTCAGTCAGCACCAGGGCTGCCTGCAGAGTCTCAGGTTGGAATAGAATCAGATCAGAGACATGGAGCAGACTCTGTGTGTCTGTGTGTGTGTGTGTGTCTGTGTGTGTGTGTGTGAGAGAGAGAGAGAGAGAGAGAGAGAGAGAGAGAGAGAGAGAGAGGCAGGGAGGTGCCCAGGGAAGCTGGCATCTCTGCCCAGCGTTGGCAGATGGAAGGTGCTCCTGGGTGGGATGGGGAGGCCGAGAGAGCAGAGCATGCAAGGGAGAGGACAGTGTCTGTGGCTCGACCCCACAGGAAACAGCGAGCTACAAGGGGAGGAGGGTGGGGTTGAGCAGAGGGGCGGGCAGTGCCGGTGGTAAAGGGGCTGCCTGCTGGGAACTTAACCGAGGATAGTCAGATGTGTGGTTCAGACTGGCTTCTCTGTAGTATGTGGCTATGGCAGGAGGGGACAAGACTAGGCATGGGGAGGGGACTTAGGGATTTCAGGAATGCCCTGACCTCACAGCAGGATGGAATCAGAGCCATCAAGGGTGGTACCTGTGTCCTGTTTAAAAATGCTCACTTGGGTGGAAAGAGTCCTGGAGCGACTTTGGTCCAGGGTCCTCCATCCAGCCTCCTTCCTGAGTGAGCATTTTGTGTTATTCAAATCATAAAGGCATTAGCATTCAGGGGGAGAGTCTGAGGGGAAATTGCTGGGTCTAATCTGTGGTTTGGCCACCAGCATCAATGCCAGTGATGCCGACAAGGATCACCACAGCCCAGACCTCAACAGTCACAACTGAAGACCCAACTGTGCCGTCCACCACCCTGTCTGCAGTGAGTGCCACTCACAGCTCAAGCATCCAGGAAGACTCCAAGCAGAGCCCAGGCCCATGGTAAGGTTCTGTGACATGCAGGTGGGCCGTGTCCTCAGAAGGAACCCAGAGGAGGGTACCTAGCCTTGTGCTCCAGTGGGAGATGAGAGTCACACTCTTGCTGGGCCCTCAGGCGCCCTTTGCCCCAGGCCCAGGTTGGAAGCCAGAGCCTGCACATCCTGGTATGGATTGCTGCGGCCACGCTGAACATGCCCTCATGTTTGAGAGAAGCCTCAGGTCAGGGAGAAGTTGGGGGCGATGGGTGGATGGAAGGTGGTAGTTAGTGAGAGCTGGTGATATCCTACCAGGCATGTGCTTAATCTTCACATGAGTCATCTTGTTTGCCCCTCACTGCAATCCTGCCCTGTTCTCATCTTTACTTTACAGATGAGGAAACCAAGGCTCAGAGAGGTTAAGCAACCTGCCCAGTCAGGGCTCTATGAGAGGCAGGGCTGGGCTTCCAATACAAAGGCTTGTGTTCTCCCTTCTGAGGGGGAGGGGTCACCGACACCTCAGAGAATCTGACAACATCTATAGACTCTCCAGAAAAATGCATGCAGTTATGAACCATTTCTGGGATTCACAGGTCCCCCTTCTCACACCAACTGGGGCAAGGCAATGAAGTCCTGGTGCTACTGAACTGAGGTCAGTGCAGACACCACAGGTTAAGGGGCCCCAACCTCTCCAAGACCACCCTCCTTCAGGTGTCAGCCAGACTTCAGGCATCCCCAGGCCACTGCAATTCTGACCAACTGGCTACAAATTTGGGGGTTCCCAGGATGCCTCAATAATTTGCTAGGTTTAGGACTCCAGAAAGCATCATCCCTATAGTGACAGTTTTATCCTGAAGGATATAGACCAGGACCAGCCAATGAAGAGACACATCAAGTGAGACTTGGGGGGAGGGTCCCCAACAGCTTCCATGCCCTCTCTGAGTGGAATCATGGAGCACTCTCCCCCAGGACATCAGTGTGTTTGCCGACCAGGAAGCTCCTCCAAGCTTCGGTGTCTAGTGGGGTTTCATTACATAGGCAAGATTGATTGACCATTGCCCACGCCATGGACTTGGCCTCCATCCTCTCTCCTTCTCCTGGAGGTGGGGCCAGCTCAGAGCCCCAAACCTGTAATTACATGGTTGGTTTTTCAGGCAATCAGCTCATATGGTTATCTCATCTCTTGGCAAAATTCAAGTGTCATCCGTGAACAACAAATACACTCCTATTATTTGGAAAATATCAAGGATTTAGAGCCTTCCTCCCAGGAAACCAGGACAAAGGCTGACTGGGGTCTTTACTATACAACACTCCAGAAGCCCTTCCAGAAGCTTATGCCAACCCAGAGTCATACTCTTAATATCAGACAAGGCAAAATTCAGACCCCAAATATGCCAAATCCAGAAGTTGACCTTGTGGATATATATGGCTGGCAAATCTGTTTTGTTCTGGTTTTAGATTAATATATGGGTACAAATGATAAGGTTACATTGCTTGCATTTGTTAGGTAAAGTCCACGTTGTAGCTGTGCCCATTCTGAGATAGCCTACAAAATCCCAGCCTCTCTCTCCCCCAACTTGGAAATTGTTTTTCTCTAGTGCGGGTGTGTAGTTATTCATCCAATGGTTTCATATTAGTATTGAGTACATTGCATGATTGCTTTTCCATTCATTTGTGTGTTTGTTTGTTTGTTTCGGTTTTTATGTTTTTGGCATATTTAAGATTTTTTTTTTTTTTTTTCTGTTGTTGCAGTTTGGCCAGGGCTGGGTTTGAACCCACCACCCTCAGTATATGAGGCTGGCGCCCTACTCAGTGAGCCACAGGCGCCGCCCTGCTTTTCCATTCTTGCGATACTATACTAAGGAGAATGTTTTTCACCTCCGTTCAGGTTAATATAAAAGATGTGAAGTCTCCCTCTTTTTTATAGCTGCACAGTATTTCGTGCATATACCACAGTTTATTAATCTATTCATGGGCTGATGGGCTCTTGTGTTATTTCCACATCTTGGTGATTGTGAATTGAGCTGTGATAAACATTCTAGGGCAAATGTCCTTATGGTAAAATGATTTTTTTTTCTTATGGGTAGATGTCTAATAATGGGATTGCAGGATCAAGTCGAAGGTCTACTTTGAGCTCTTTGAGAATGCTACATGCTTCTTTCTAAAGGGGCTGTATGAGTTTGCAATCCCAGCAACAGTGTAGAAGTGTTCGGGTTTTAGGGAGCCTGAAGCCTGGCTGTGTCGTGTCACAGCTGACCTGCAGCTGCTTGTTCAAGTGGGAAATGGTGAAGCTGTGAAGTAATTTATTGCAGCAATGTTTGCAATTGCAAAAGATTGGGGTTTGGGGGGGGGATACTGGTTCAGAGGGAAGAGCTAAATAAATATCTATCCATGTAATTGATACTATGTAGCTATGGGAAAGACTGAGGAGCTTCTCTGTATAGTGAGCAGGAAAAATCTCTAAGTTGTATTGTTAAGTAAACCCAAACTAGTGTTCATACTATGCCTCCTTTGTGCAAAAAAAAGAGGGAAATAATGTACATTCATATTTGTTTGTATATGAATAAAGATCCTCCAGAAGATTCTTAAGTATATTGCATGCAAGTGTGGGGGGAAGGCTGGGGGATGTGTAAGTGGGGTGTGTTGAAAGGAGGCTTTATACTGCCTCCCTTTAAAAAGTCTGACCTTAACTATCTCTTTAAAAATTCAGGGAAGGCACGGTCCCCTGCACACCTGCCTCCACCCTGCACCTCCCGCCTCCCCCTAGGCTTGCCCTGCTGCTCTCCTTCTTGGTGATTTTACTGCTCCTGTTGGTGGGCACCTTGCTGATGTTACGGAGGAAGTTTCAGAAGCCAGTCAGAGGTGAGTAGCTCCCTGAGCCTCTCCACCCGACCACAGCCTCTCTCCTCCAAAAGGCCTGGTCCTGGGTCCTCAGAATGGACATGGAGTGCTTATCCTCCAACCACGTATCTGGGAGGCAGTGTCCCTGGGTGTGGTGGTTAAGACGGTGGGAGGTGGCTCCCCAGAGCGGGGCATTGCCACTGAGGGGCCAGGCATTGTGTCCCTGTGAAGCAGTGGCCCTCTTCTGTCTAAAGCCATGCATGGCCTCCCACACCCTCCAAAGGCCTCCGTAGGATAGTGAATCCCCACCCCCACCACGATCTGGCCCTGCCCTCCTCTCTCACCCTGTCTCGTGGCCCGGAAGGCAGCTTCTTACTTCACTTTGGCAAGAGCCACAACCTCAGTCTCTCCTGGGTTTGCTCTGGGTGCCTGCAGTGTCCCCTGCCCTCCCTCTTTGGCTCATCCTGCTGGAATCCAAAGGCTGCCCTCAGATGTCCTTCATTTCCTCTGGGACATTTTCCCTGTCCCCACAGAGTGGCTTGGGCCCTCTTGCTTGTAATCCCTGTGCCTGTGCTGTCATGACCCTTTTGGAACCAGATCGTCGCCTCCTGCGTCTTTGCCTTCCTTTCCACCAGCCCGTGTGCTCCTTCAGGTCAGGGACCATGACTTGAGAAGGCTCTCCATCAATATTTGTCAAATTAATGTATTATTTAATATCTCCAGCCATGCTGGGCATCCCAGGCAGCTCTGGGCATTAACTAGTCCTTCTGCCTTCCTCTGAGTGAGCCCGGATTAAAGGAGAGACCTAGACTCTGGCACTCAGCAGGTGCTCAATAAATCACTGAGAAGTGAATTGAATAAGTGAAAGAACAGAGCAACCCGTGGAGGAGGGGCCTGCTTGTTACTGGCTGGAGGCCACAGTCACCCCCAGGAAGGATCTGCTGGAGATGAAGTGTGAGCCTTAAGTTTCCTCCCTGTCCAAAGAGTTCTTGCTTCCAATTGAGCCAAGGATGCTCAGGGGAACCTGCATCTGCTGAAGCCTTTCAGGCTGCCGTGAGATCAAGGTGGGAAGATATAAGGCAGCTCTGACCCCCAGCTCAGGACAAGCTGGGGGGATGGAGGGGACACTGCTCCACACTGTCCCCCATCCCTCCCCCAGAGCCCCAGCCTCAGCGCGTCTGTGCAGGGCACATGGAAAGGAAACCACTTCCTTGTTCCCATCTGCTCCACTGCATTCTTTTCTGGTAACCTTCTCCTAAGATACAGACCCACAGGGACGTCACTGGCCACATGGGGACCTTCCCAGCCAGCTGCTTGGTGCTCTTTCACCTAGAAAGGCTCTCACTCCTCAAGCGCCTCTTGCCCTTAAAAAAAAAAAAAAAAAAAAAAAGACTTATGATTGTTGTAGAAAATTTGAAAATTGAGTAAAATACTAAAAAAGAAATGAATTCCCCACCCACTGGCCTTTGGGGTATGTCCTTCCAGACTTTTTTCTTTATGCACTTAAGATTTCTTAATGAATTTACTTCAATTATGAATTCTTTCTTAAAACTATATCCTCTTAGTAGTGAACATTTCCTCTGCTATTAAATGTGTGTGCGGATTACACTTTAAATGGTCTTCAGTGACAGGAGGATGGCTTTTGTGTTGGCACCCTGACCCTGCCTCTCCCCCAAACCTCCGCAGGAGCACCTCTCCTCACAGCGGCTGGGGCTGCCCCTCAGCCTGCCACCTGCCTGCCTCGTCACACCCACTCCCCAAGCGATTCTTGTCATTCATTCCTTCATACACAAAGCTATCCTGAGCCTCCACTATGTGCCAGAGCTATGCTGGAACCTTGGGGACACCAGTGTGAGCAGGACAAACTGAGTGCTGCCTTCAGGGAGCTTTCCATGTGGCTGGCTGCCCCCAAATCTCACTGCCACCTTCCTTCCCAGGCAATGAATTGCTGTCCGAGTCCCACCAGCTCTATTTCACCTTCCCATCAGAACATCTGTCCCTGGGGGGAGGGGACAGAGGGTGGCATGGAGCCTGCACACAGCATCCAGAAGCAGAATGCTTCACACCCAGAGCACCCCGTTGTATGTTCTGAGTCGGCTGACGGCTCAGCAGACACATGGTATTGTGCCCCACTGTGGGCTGCTCCCCTTTGACGCTGGGGGCTCCCTAAGGGCGGATGGTGGTTGTCCCTATGGCATTGGGGAGATAGGCTCTGGAGTTGCCTGGCTGTGGACCAGACCAGGACATCTGGCTGTGTATCACTCGCTGCCCACCTGGTCCTGGCTCCAGGTTGAAAGGGTCAAGGGACCCAAAGCTGTGATCAAAGGCAGGATCCCCACCGAGCAGATGCCAGAGCCTGAGCTGTGGTCCCATGCGGCTGACAGGCCACCTTCCCTCTGATGAGCTGCCTGGGAGGTCAGACCCTAGGAGTAGGGGTCAGAGCAGAGTGTCTGATGCGCCTTTAGGTCCCTGCACACGCAGGTCCCTTTGGTGACATTCTTCCTCCTCAGTCTTCTCCCACCTGGGAATGTTTTTGAAGTGGAAATCCCCAGAGCTAGCTTCGTTTGGGCCCCTCTCCTCCAGCTGGAATCTTTCACCCATTCATTAATGCATTCCTTTATCCATTCACTCATTCACTAATTCACTTGCTCAACAGCCCTTAAGCTACTACCATGCTTCAAACCCAAAGGGTTCCCAGGGCTGAGGTCCCTGGGAAAAGCCCTATTTGCGAATGGATCCTAGGACTCCTGTCCCCACCCTTGGTCTGGGTTTCCACCTTCTTGCTCTCTTGTCTCCAGCTGGTGAGCATTTGGAGCTGTCCCAGGGCCCCAGGCAGGTAAGGAAAACGACAGCAGGAGGCAGGTCAGGTGGCTGCATGAGGTCAGCAGAGGGGTATTGGGGAGATGGACAGTCTCATTGGCCAAGGGGGTGATGGGTGAATGGTGGATGGATGGAGTAAGGGGCTTGTCCAGAGCAGGAGGAACAATGCCTGGGATATCTGGTCACCAGGTCTTGTCTCAAGCTCCTGCCAGGAGGGTGGAATGGTGAAATAAGGGAGGGTCCTTCCAGCTAGATTGACCTGGGAGCATTCAAATGCTGCCCAGAGCAGATGGGGGCCTAGGTGGCATGGAGGCAGGGCAGGAAAGTCGAGGCTGGGCATCCTGAACATGGAGGGAGGGGGACACATGCAGACGGGAGGCTCAGAGGCTATGGGGCTCCCTGGAGCTCTGTGGACACCTGCCCAGCACCTCCCGCCCACCCCAGGCTGCCGAGCAGAGTGAGGAACACTACGTAAATCTGGAGCTGCTGGCGTGGCCCCTGCGGGAAGAGCAGACACCACCGAAGCAGGTGGAAGTGGAATACAGCACCGTGGTAAGCGCAAGAGCCCGCAGTGTGGGCATGAGAGCCCTGGGCTATGCAGGGGGCAGCTCCTGGTGGGGGCACAGGGGGAGGGACCAGCGTGTGGCCTTGTGCCTCTCCATGACAAGGCCACTGGGAAGATGGGCAAGTGTAGATTTTTGTCAGAGCAGAGGACCTCAGAAGGGCTCGGTGTCACTGTGGCTGAGGGTACAGGTGTGGAAGGTCTATGGCTCCAACAGTCAACGAAGTACAGCATTTATTAAGTGCCTACTGCATGTTGTATACCTGTGATTTCTGGGATTTTGGGGGGTTTTTGGTCTCATCATCTCTTCAGTAGCAACTCTGCTTTTCAGGTTTGTGTTCATGACCTGCTGTGAACCAACCCTTAAGCACAGCCACCTTAAATTGGAGCAGTGGGACTAGCTGCCTCCCTGGGTGGTGACCCACCTGCTAGTGGTTGGTTCCCTAACTGATGCTGGAACCACATGTTGGAGAGTTTGGGGAGGGATTTACGCAATAGGCAGGGAGATGTCCAGGGAGGCCTCCAAGGCTCCCCCAGGCCTGAGAGCCAACTGAGTCTTTCTCAGATGTGCTGCGTGATGCATGGATGGCCAGTGTCAGGATGGCAGGTGACACTGTGTCTGGTCTGCCCGGGAAAAGTGGCCAGGCCCCCGGGGATATATGCAGCCTAGCACCTCCCCCAGGCCGCTGTTCCCACACTGTGCAGGGGAATAGGGGATCCAGCCCCATCACTTCCAGGTCCCCCGATGGCCACACCCCCTGCTCCATCTGCTGCCATCTGTCTGCATGAGGGTGAGGTGGTCTGGGGCTCAGAGTCCTGGTTTCACTCCCAGCCAGGGCCTCTGAGCAGCTGGCACAATCTGGTTGCTCCCTCAGGGCTCCAGGCCAAGCGTCTGGAGGTCCCCGTGATGGTCTAACCTGCCTCCTTCCTCACATGGCACAGGCTTATGGCCACACAGCTGCACAGCCCTGGGCGGGACAGCAGCAGCCTTGATTTTCTCACTTGATGACTCCTGTTCCCCCCACGGATTAGGGGCATGGTCTTACTCTTCTTTCAGCCCCCAGGTTAACTTGTGCTTTCAGGACTGGTCCCCAAAGCACAAGTTAACCAGAGGCTCAGGGCCCACATGGTACCCCGTGGCTCTACCAAGAGCACCAGGGCTCCTCTGCAGATGCTGCTGAGTCCTCACAAAGGGACCCCTGGCTGCGTCATCGCCAGGACATTTCATTAAGAGAAACACAGAGGCATCTCAGGGAGTCCAGCCAACACTACCCATCTTGGGGCCACATTCTGTACTTTGGAGAATGGACCAGGCTGAGACAGCCCTGAGGATACCAGGGACCCTCCTGCCTCTGCTGCCTGGGGACTTGGTGCTGTCGGGATGGGGTGGGGGGTGAGGGTGGACAGCCTGGTGGAGCCCAGTCCTTGGGAGAGCAAGAGGCCAGGCCTGGGGGTGGGGTGGAACTGGGACCCCTACAAAGAAGCCTCCACAGGGCCCCTTCTGTGTTCCCCCTCCCCAGCTCTGAGCTGGGGTTCATCTCCACCTCTCCCTGAGCCTCAGGTCTCCTTCTCTGCAGGGTGCCCCCATGGAGGAGCCTCACTATTCCTTGGTGGTGTTTGACCACCAGGATGCTACAGCCAACGGGATGTCTGTCCAGAGGCCCCGGGATGCGGGGTCGGAGTACAGCGTGATAAGGAAGCCAAGGCCTTAGTCAGCTTCACACCGAGCTCTCCTTGGCCCCCAGGACCCCCAGGGATGGCTCCTGTAGCCCTCACCCATGTCCCCCTCAGCCTCCTGTCCTCAATAGTGGTGGCAGGCAGCTGTCACTCTTGTGCTGTCAGCCGGGCTGACTTCACTGAGGGCAGGCAGGGGCGGGGGCTCTGGGGGACAGTCTCCTATCTCCTCTTTGTCCTCTTTAATCCGGGCTCGTTGTGTGGAGGAGGCATCTCCTCTATCCAGTCCCATGTGGCTCCAGAAAAAGGTATAACTCACATAGGCTGGCACCTGCCAATAGCTTTGTGAATCACAGCCCCATAAGAACAGCTGGCGCTGCTTGGGCTCTGAAAGAACTGGCTAGAAGTACCAACAGAATGCAAAGGAGGGCGTGTGACCTCGCGCAGGGGACACAGGAGCACTAAAGACCCAACCCTCCCATCTCTCAGACAAGGAAACTGAGGCCCAGAGAGATGAGAGACTTGTATATGGCTCTGGAACTGGTAGCAAGCTGCTAGGGACTCTTAGATGGGTTTATTTTTTTAATATAGGGGGTATAAATAAAGTTTCAAATATCTTATTGAGGGAGAAGAGAAAAGCTATTTAAACAACACCTGTTGCGCGTCTGTGATCTTGCATTAAAGAAAGCTCCTAGCTTTCACCCCCGGTGAGTGCAGAGAGCCTTCCAGGATGCAGTGTGTTGGGGACAGCGTGACAGCTGTCCTCACTGAGTGTGGGAGGATGGTCACAGACACATCTGTCCACAGTGGAGTGTTTTCTTGTGGGGAGATTTCAAATTTGATACACATAGTTACCCAGGCTGTTGTGAGTCTGCAGCAGCCAGCCATGGCTTCAAAACTACAATGACCACGCTGTGGCTGGGAAGTCACTTCAGTAATTTTTTTTTAACACTTAACATCTTTTGTACCCCATGATTGCGTTATGTACACAGCTATGATTTAATAAAAAAAAAAAAAAGCCACTTAACATCTTTGACTTTCTGTTTTCAGTAAATACAACTGAAAACAAGTGAGAATTCCACTTAAGTCAAGGGGTTTTGATCACTGCTCTTAGAACTGCACTGTGCCTCTGGGAAGTTTTCTCTGGGGTGTGGGCCTCCCAGCACTTTCAGAAGATTCTTCAAATAAGTGGCCTCCAGCAGGTGGAGAGACACTGCTGTGGTGTCATCTTCAGATTTTTACTTATTTGTGTGTGCATGTGAGTCACCACAGGTACTTTTTCTTTTTTGTTATGTCCTGAGATGTAGAAGGGGAAACACATGCGTGTGCACACACACACACACACATACACACATACACACACACACCCTGGTCCACAGCGAGGCCTCCACTTTGGGGAAGGGGTGTTGCTGGGTGTCAGCAGCAGGGCCTGTGGGTACCTTCAGTTCTGCCCTGAGGCCTTGGCCCAAACCAGTCAGAGAGGCCTGGACACTGGTCCTCCGCCTGAAGGAGCTATGGGCGCCATCCATCCACCTTAACCCTACACTGGCAGGTGTCACTCCATCCCCCTCAGGAACAAGTGGGCAAGCTGTGGCCAAAAACAGCAGACAGAGGGCTGGGCCCTGACACAGTCAGCCTCCGTGGACCTGGCTGTGGTAGGAGCAGGGAGTGGGAAGGGCTTCCTGGGGAGCTGACTCCCCTCCCATGGCTGAAGCTCCCATCCTCTTTCCTTTATTTACTTCTCTGCCCAGACTAGTCCAAGGGCAGCATTCATTCACTCACTCATTCATTCCACAGCACTCATGATGACCTGCCCTGTGTCAGGCAGCAGGCTGGGCCCTGGGGCCAAGGGGGACACGTGACACAGTCAGGCCCAAAAGGACGGGAGGTACTGCTCCAACCCCCAGCCTGTGGACAGGGTGGAAACGCCTCCCCCACTCAGGGGAGGTGCCCACTGGAGTCCGTTGAGCTAAAGAAAACTCAGACATTCCAAACTCAAGCCAGACAGGGGCCCCAGGTTTATTAAAATGACAAGGCAATTGGTCCCCTGTTTCTTCTGTGCCCTAGGCTTGGAGAGAAGCTGGTGGGGGATGGGGAGGATGGCATGGAGCCTCTGTCACACACCCTCCCCATGTGAACGGCTTCCTCTGTTTGGAGCAGTAAAGCCCCACTCAGCATGAGTCTAGACAGGGCCACCTGGGAGAGTCAGCCTGTCCTTGGGAGATTAGAATAGTCACAGGAAGTCACAGGGCGTGTGGGAAGGGTTATTGTCTGTCAGCAGCAGAGATCACAAAAGGGATAGGATTTGGGGTATCTCAACCCAGCTGGGGTGTCTACTGGGGTCCCCTAATGCTATCATGATCCCCAGAATCCACTTCCCTTGCATGGTGCTGGGGCAGCCCTGACACCAAGGTGGTTGGCAGGTGGGTGAGGAACATAAGCCTCCTGGGCAAAGAGAGTGAGGTCATGTTGGGCAAGATGCCCCGGAAGAGGCCTTGTGAGGATTTTGTTGTCCCTTCTCTCGGCCTCTGGTGACAATCACAAGGAAGGTCCAGTTTTAATGTGACTCTCAGATGTTCTGACTCCACCCAGGTGTCTCCACCTTATCAGCCAAGTCTGTCAGGTGTGTGTACTCTTAGGTTGGTGTGGTCATGGCAACTAAGAGGTGGGCGTGGTGTAAGTTGGCCTCATCCCTTCACTTTGAGGTCCCTGAGGCCACTGGACACCCATGACAGCAACACTGAAGGCACAGGGGGTGTGCAGCCTGTTGGAAAGAATATGATGGATGAGTCCTCTCTCCCCCATGAAGTGATACCAGGTGGGAACTGGCCTGAAGAAAGGTGCCTGTTACAGAGCGCAGAGCACACGGCACACCAAGGGAAGGGGCCTGGTGGGAGTGCCAGGCAAGCTGGGTGTCCTGGGCTGGGTGGGGGTGGGGGTACCAGAGAAGCCAGGTGTCCTGGCCGGGTGGTGAGGTGAGGGCCAGGATGCGCCGACCGCCTGCAGCTTGTCAGAGTTTCCCTCCAGTTCTGATGTTCCGCACAGTTCAGCCTGCATCCCCTGGGCCCAGGCCCCGTAGCAGTGTCACTCTGCCTGCGGAGGGCCCTGAGTCGGGTCCATATACTCCTCCTGGGCCCCAGCCTGGCCACTTTCTGGATCTCCTCTGCCCCACAGAGCCCCATCAGCTGAGCCTTCTCCTTTTGCTTATGTCCTTCCTTTCACTTCTGCAGCTTTTCTGGCAGAGATCCCAGTGTCCTGTGAGTCTCGGCCCCCACCAACCTTGTCTTTTTCCTGCTTGGGGACAAGAGTCCTACCCCTGCAGGCACTGGGGTCATTTGTTTTTGACATCCTTGTCTCTGTGATGACACTGCACAGGGGTCTGTCTGCAGAGACCCACAACTTTGTATTTGGACACTGCTTGTGGCAGACATTGTGTGTAGATGACCACTCAGCTCACGCAGCCATCTTTCAGCTGGACCTGGCCATGGGATATAGGTCCGTCCAGGGACAGGCCACCAGGTAGACTTCCAGGAAAGCCACTTAAAAGTAGCACATCTGGCTAGTATGCTTCTTTAACCTTCTGCCCCTCTATCTTTGCCCTCCATTCTGCCTGGAACACGGACATGATGGCTAGAGGGATAGCCGCCACCTTGCAACCATGAGGACAAAAGCCAACATGGCAAGGGGGGTTAGAGAGAAATGCCGTATTTCCTGAGGGCATTGCTGGACCTGAGTCAGCCCAGGGCCACCTACTCCAAGTTCATGTGACACGAGACAAACCTCTCTAATATTTTTAAGTCACTGTTTGTGGGGTTTCTGCTAATTATAGGATATTTCATTCTAAATCAATGTAGTGTTCCAACACAGCTCCTTTTCCTGTTTTGAAAAGGATATTTGCTGGTTTGGTGTTCCAACAATATGTTCCAATTAAGGCAATATTCACTTACTCACTTATTCCTCCACCTACTCATTGGTTCAACAAATATTCACTGGACACTCGTAGGTACTATTAACTATAGCAGTGAATACAGGAGGGAAAAAGATGTTCCACCTCTGTCCTCAAGGGACCTACAGACTAGAGGGAAGGATGGCAGTAAATCACGAAATTGTAGGAGGAATAGGAGGACAGCCCCACCCAGACAGGTCAATGGCAAAACAGAAAGATCAAGGACAGGCCACAACAGTATATGGTTGACCACATGATTCAGAACTTATATAAACCATACCCATTTCGTTCACATAGGGGAATTTAAAGCATGATGATGAAGGGGGCCCCACAGAGAAAGCGTGCAGTAGACAGGAAAACCAGCTCCCTACACTGATAAAAACAACCTGGGTCTCTACACATACACCTGAACACCCACCCAAAGATGGAAAAAAGGTCGTGAGAACCTGTAAACAGGGTTTTCCAGTCATTTTCTTACTTTGAATACTCAAATGCAGAAAGCCATAAGCCAGGCAGAGGAGTAGGCAAGACTGGGAATTCCAGGATGGATGGGACCAATCCCATCTGCACCCCCTGTTTCTTTGGGGAAAAGCCATCTCCTTGGGTTCTTGGGAGGCGCCTTTGGGTCTGAGTTCCTTCCTGCCTCTTAGGGACTGATTGGAACAGAATGAGTTCCTTGTTGCCATATCTCCAGTTATCTATAAAAGGGGGAAACAGCCCTGTCATTCTTTATAGTTTGTGGTGAGGATAAGATGATAGGAAAGTACTGCAGCCACATGACTCGAGAACACATGCAGTCCTTGTCAAGTGCTGCCTGCCTGCAGAGGGTTCATAGCCTGCCTCCCGGTCCCCTTCACTCTCCAAGGCCCAGAACAAAACCATCACCCCCAGACCAACCTCTACTGGTTGTTCCTACATTAAAGCAACTGACCCTGAAGATTCTGCATTGTCAGGCCTTAATCTAAAGAGAGGAAGCTGTTAACTCCGAATCATCACCTCTGCAGAGCCACAGGGGGCTGGGGAGAACCCTTTCTCTGTTAGGAGGCTGTCCACTGCTCCTCCCCCACCCCATCGCACACACAGAGGAAGTAAAATTAAATTTTTAAAAAACCATTACAAATTAAATTAAAAGAAACACAGTTTTGAAATGCTAACTGGTTCATTTCTACAGTTCTTGTGATTCCTTCTGATCAATCCAGCCTACTGTCGTCATTGAACCAGAAAAGGAATGAGACTGCAGAAAGCAAAGAATAGGGTTGATCTTGCTGTTTTAAACCTTCAAGTCTCTGGAATTCTTAAATGTGCACAGGCCATAGATTTGAGGGAACAGTGAAGGGCAAGAGAAAACTTCTCAGACCAGAAAAGGGAGGCCTGGGTTGCAAAGGGGAAGAGGTGAGGGCTAGTGGGGTTGTCAAGGGAACCTGCCCTGGGGACCTGCCCAGGGAGGCAGCCACTTGCCACCGCTGGCATGGAGTGGGCCTCAAAATGGGCCAGTTCAAACCAAGATGGGCTGTGAGTCCCCAACTTAGAACAAATGAAGGAAAGTAAAATATCTGATTGATAATAACAACACGATTTTACATGTGGAACTGTTAATAGTTTGTACATATTAGAGTAAATAAAATATATTACTAAAATCAATTTCACTTGATTTTTTTTTTCTTTGAGACAGAGTCTCACTATGTTGCCCTTGGTAGAGTGCCGTGATGTCAGAGCTCACAGCAACCTCAAACTCTTGGGCTTAACCTATTCTCTTGCCTCCAGCCTCCCAAGTAGCTACTGCGCCCAGCCCAGTATGTTTCTTAAAGTAGGTAAATCTGGATGAAGGGTATATGGGAATTCTTTGTACTGTCCTTACAAGTCTCCCTTAAATTGGAAATTGTTTCAAAGTAAAAGTTTTGTTAGGGGCTAAGATCCAAGAGTCTTGGACTCAATATTCAGATTTTCCATCACCCAACTGCATGGCCTCTCAGGCCTGTGGCTGCCCTTCTGCAAAGGAGAAAGTGATCTGTTGTCACTGCTATAAAGCATCCTGTTATATGAATAAAACTCCCAGATGGCACGTTCCCCTAAAAAAAGAAGAAAAGAATCAAGTGAAATTGGCTCAGCGCTTATAGTTCAATGGTTAGGGCGCCAGCCACATGCACCGGGGCTGGTGGGTTCGAAGCCGGCCAGGACCTGCGAAAACAACAATAACAAAAAAATAGCCAGGTGTTGTGGCAGGCACCTGGGAGGCTGAGGTCCAGAGAATTGCTTAAGGCCAAGGGTTTGAGGTTGCTGTGAGCTGTGACACTAAGGCACTCTACGAGGGCGACAAAGTGAGCCTCTGTCTAAAAACATGAAACATACTCTCACAATATTGTTATTCAGTTTATATCTACACATTCTTTTCTGAACCATCTGGGAGCAGAAGGCTGACAGTGTCTCTGTTTGAAGGACCTGGCCATGCCAAGGTGCCCTTGGTGTATTTTCTTAGAGTATCTGTGAAGGCCTCCTGGAGTTGTGCCTTATCTTGGTTTTACAGTCCAGTTCCCCTTAAAAACACAGCCGCTTGCTTGGTACAGTGTGAACATGATAAATATTTGCAGGATTAAATAATGTCGGGTTAATCATTAACATATACACAACTGGTCCAAGGAGGTGGAAGATACTCCTTAATTAACCCAAGTCCTTCAGAAAGCTAACTTTGGGCTGACTTGCCCAAAGTTCAGAAAATGACCTCAAGACTCTGTGTGTGTGTGTGTGTGTGTGTGTGGATGGGTGGGTGTGTAGGGTGGGGGTGTTTTAAGCTTTATACTCCAGAAGCTTACGGTTTGAACAAATGCGCTCCTGCTTTGCCAATCTGGCTCTAGACCAAAACATAGAAATTGTACCGCCGTGCTTCGCCACCCTGTGGCCACATCTGGACTCACATGTCCAGGGATCCCAAGTCTGTCCTGTGAGCATCCCCCCGTTGTCCCAGTGAGGAAGGAAGCCTTGTTTTTCAGGATCAATGCCACTGAGAGGAGGAAGGGCTCAAAACAGGGATAAAGATAGAAAACTCCCTCTCAGCTTTCCAACCTCCCCCACCATCTCGGATGCCATTTTGCCTAAAGAAAATGCAGTTCCTCTCCAACGTTGAGTTTCCTCATTTCATGCCCAATGGCCTCTTCCCAGTTCTTGGATTTTTTTCCCACCCCAACTACAGTGTGTCAAAAGGCAGGGTGGCCACCCCACCTGGGATTGGTCATGGTTTCACGTTAGACAGAACAGGCCTTAAATCCCATCTCTGCCCTTGCCACCCACATGGTCTAGAACTGTCTTTCAAGGCCACATGAATCTCAGTTTCCTTATTTGTAACCAACCATGGCCCCTCTGATGCATCGTTCGGCACCAGGCTCTGAAGAGACAAGAATCTTGCTATGTTGCCCAGGCTGGACTCAAACTCCTGTGCTCAAGGCATCCTCCTGCCTCAGCCTCCTGAGCAGCTGGGACTACAGGCATGAGCTGGCTGGAGCAACCTGTTGATAAAGGGCCCCTGCCCTGCGTCCTCCCGCCCCCATGCTGTTTAGTTGCCTCTGGGACTCTCCAGGCACCTGAGGGTATCCTCAAGTTCTTCACTGCCAATTCTTTCGTTTATAGCCCTTCCCAGCACCTTGGAGTTTCACCCATTTGACCCACATTCTGCTGGGCCACCACCCGCTTGACTCACAGATCTGGGGCACCTGGAGCAGTGGAAACCACAACGTGCTCCTGAAACCCAGGCTGAGGGCAAACCCCAGGTTCCCACATGTCGGGGAAGGAAAGCAGAAAATGGGAGAGATAGTGTCTACTTTTCAGGATTGTCAAGAGAGTTGTGTGGAAGCATCAAGTGGAGACCTTGACCCCAAAATGTTCAGTCTATATGTGAATTACCTCCCCTTCCCCTATTTCTTTCTTTCCTTCCTTCTTTCTTTCTCCCTTCTCAGTAATTGCTAACAATTCTATAAAGCACCCGACCTTTGGGGCATAGAGCACAGCTAGCCTCTCTTACTAGTCAATCCTAGCAGCACATGCCGGCCGATCACACCACGAGGAGGTGGCTGAGTGGCCTCAACTGGCGTGTGCGAGTGGCAATAGCAAGTTTCAGTGGCAACAGGTCAGAATGAATCATAAGGATGGAGGCTGGGCTCATGGGACACTGGCAGCTGTTGGTTAGCTAATGTGTGCAGTGAATGGCTCAGGAATGCCAGTGAGCAGAAGTCATGAAGGTTACCAGGAAAAAGTGGGAGCTTTGATTTGTGAGGGTCCACAATCACCTACCATTCGACTAACTGAATTCAAGATCACAGTCATTTGCAGAATGTTAACAGACAAAACGGCCTGTGGCTCTCCTAGAAGAAGAACAGGATTGGAAACATCCCTCTCTGAATGTTCCAGGCGCCCATCAGTGAGAAAGTCAGGAGCATCCTAAACTTGTTAGATTATCAACCTCGTGCTCCGTCAGCTGAGCAAAAGGATGTGGGGTCCGGAAGAAGCTCTACATAAAATTCTCAACACGTGAAAGAGAAAGCTCCAGGAAATGGGCTTCGGGGCCGTTTTTATTCATGTCACAGATGAAATTAAAGCTGCTTCATCCTCACTGACACCAGAGCAGGCCACTCAGCACCTTGGGAAGACCTTGGAGTGTGAGTGTGTTGGAAGGGGAGTTTCACAGTGAGAAAGATGGACCTCCATAACCCATATCATGTCAACTGGAGCTTTCTCCTAAATCTCCCTGTTGAACATTTCGTCTATGAGAAAATAGCATCTGTCTTTTTATTTGGTAGAGCTCTGCATTTTATGTAGAGTGCTGATTTGAATCTTCTCAACTAATTCCCATTCTGATTTTTTAAAGTTGTGTAAACACCTATTCAGGCATTTTGAATCAGAGCTAGCTGAACTGGGTGGACTCAACCAATTAGCTCCTGGCCTCTTGTCACTCTTAGCACTGATGCTGTGACTTGAGTGACATTTTAGTTGACATCTCATGCTGTTGCCAACTCCCCCAAGGCCTGCGGTCCCCCACTCAGGTTTGATACTCTGGCCCAACACAGAACTATGCACATTCAGTGCACGGACTCCGTCCTTACGAGCAGAGTCACTCAGGACTGTGAACGAGCAGCTGGGGGAGCATGAGCCTGAGACACAGCCTCTTCCTACTCTGCTCCAGGGCACGGCCCCAGTCCATGCCCCCATAGGAATAGACCTGCAGAGTTTGCATCACGGGCCTCGTGAAACCTGGCCAGCCAAATGTCAGAGGGCAAAGCTTCTGGCCTCCCTGTCACCCAATTCCCGACCCACATCGCTGGGGCTCTGGCTTTGCCATTCCCAGCATCCTCCCTCCCAGGGACAGAGCATTAGGGAGCTGGCTTCAGAAAAGTCCACTCTCTACTCAAGCATATTCTGAGGCAGCAAGTCCCCGGGTGTCAACTTCTCTGATGACAAAGGCAGCAAATGGTAGAACAGCCTGAACTGGGAGTCATGGAAAGGCGGGGCTGATAGGGACAGACCAGGTCACACATTAACCATTCCATAGATATAAATACCCGGGCTGGTGGAGGATGGGCCCAAGACCAGGCCATTTACATCAAACTAAGATTCTGAACAAGACTCTAAAGAGACCTGCAGCATCTTCTTTACCTGTGAAATGGGCTCAAGGCTGCCTTGGACACCACCTGGAGCCGTGAGGAAGGATAGTTGGGATAGTTGTAAAAATAGGAAACTATCAGCCTTTAAAACATGGCAAAGCTGGGCACAGTGGCTCGTGCCTGTAATCCTAGCACTATGGGAGGCTGAGGTGAGAGGATTGATTGAGACTGGGTGTTCAAGAGCAGCCTGAGCAATATAGTAAGACCCCATCTCCACAAAAAATAGAAAAATTAGCCAGGCATGGTGGTGCACACCTGCAGTCCCAGAAACTCAGGAGGCTGAGGCAGGAGGGTCACTTGAGCCTGGGTGCTGGAGTTTGCAGTGAGCTAGGCTGACGTCATTGCACTCTAGCCTGGGCAACAGAGCTAGACCCTGTCTCAAGAAACCAAAACAAACAAAAACCATGAGGAGAGCACAAGTTACGCAATGCTGTCAACCCAGGATGGAAGTTCCCCTTCCCTCCCCCATCCGCCTGCACTGAGCCCCAAATTCATCCATGAGAGGGAAGTCAGAAAGAGTTCAGAAACAGTTCAGAACACTTCCCGTGGGCAGCACAGGAGTCTGGGCCCAGCAGACGGATGGGTGTACCTGTCCCTGTGTTGATTACTCCACCTCCTAAAATGGGCCATAATGACCCGGTTTCATTGGTTGGACCAGTTCCTCCAGTGCTTTTGAGGTGGGTGGAGTTAAGAAACGGTGCAAGGGCAATGGTTGAGACCCCTGGTGGAGAACCGCTCTGACGCGTTTACCCGGGTCTGGTCTTCATCCCTGCTCACGTGGAGCCAGGCCTCCATGCGGACATTCCTTTCCAGGATACTGAATGCCTGTGGCCCTCATCCTGTCTTCTGATTTCAGGCACCTGGGAGCAGCTCAAGAGCATGGACTTCAGCTGGTGCCCCTGAGTCTGGGGCACCTCCTCCGGCAGCTGGCCTGGCCCCAAGGGGCCCCCCGGCCTCTGTCTTCCTTCGTGTCCCATTGCCTGGTGTTCTGCTACTGGCACCACATTCTTTGCTTCTCAACTTTGGCAATACTGTGTTTAGTTTTCTTAGGAGGGGAGGTATTTTTAAAAGATATAATTAACACACTATAAAATTTGAACTTTTAAATCCAGTAGTTCTTAGGAGATACACAGAGTTGTCTGACCTCAGCCCATCTTATTTCAGAACGTTTCTATCACTCGACAAAGAAACCATACACATACTGGCAGCCACTCCCCACTTTCCCCTGCCCTCCCCGGGCTCCTGGAAACCACTGATCTGCTTTCTGTGTCTGTGGATTTGCCCATTCTGGACACTCTAGACTAGTGGATCATGCAATATTTGCCCTCTTGCATCTGGGGCTTTCATTTAGCGCGTTTTCACCCGGGTTGTAGCACAGATCAGCATTTCATTCCTTTTTATGGCTGAATAATATTCCTCTGTGTAGATAGACCACATTTAGTTCATCTATTCATCAGCTGATGGACATTTGGGTTGTTTGTGCCTTTTGGCTATTAGAGACAGAGTCTCACTTTGTCAACCTCAGTACAGTGCTGTGGCATCATAGCTCACAGCAATCTCCAGCTCTTGGGCTAGGGCAATTCTCTTGCCTCCGCCTTCCAAGTACCTGGGACTACAGGTGCCCATCACAATGCCCAGCTATTTTTATTGCAATTGCCACTGCTGTTTTAGCTGGCCAGGGCTAAGTTCAAACCCATTACCCTTGATGTATGGGGCCGGTGCCCTACCCACTGAGCCACAGGCATTGCCCTGGGGACATTTTTTGTTTGTTTTCTTGAATATATGCCTAGGAGTAGAATTGCAGACTCATGTGATAACTCAATATTAACTTTGCTGACATTTTGGATGAGATGGTTCTCTATTATCCTGAGCAGCAAATGTAAGCAGCAACCCTCACACTACACCAATGTGACACCCACAATTGTCTCCAGCTATTGCCAGTTATGGGGCAAACTTGTTCCTGGTTGAGAACTACTGGTTTCAAGGGTATGTTGGCTTATTAGAGAAAAGCCAAGTTCATACCATGTGTCTTTCCAGACTGTCTCCCAGCCCATCCCCCAATGCTGAATTTATATTTAAATTAACTGTCCTCTCAGAGCCAGCCTCCCACTCTCAGGCTCAGAGCCACCCCCATTTTCTGTCACTTCTTCCTTCCTTATTCAGCCTCTCTTTATTAACTGTCTCCTCACCCTGGGATGGAGAAGTAAACAGATAAGCTATTTTCCCCCTCCTGCTTGTTACCACCAACAGACAGTGGCTGGTGCCTGCCATGCAGAGGGCACACGTGTCCTAGAAATTTACAATGAAAAGTCTGTTAGAAGCCATCAAGTCTATTGCCCTTGTATGCACAGGACATTAGGAGAACAGAAGCAGACACTGGAGAAGGGACCACAGGGAGAAGGTCGCAGCAGAACCAGGGCCAGAATCCAGCTGCCCCGAGCCTGCCAGGCGCCACTTCTGCTCTCAGTTGTTCAGGGCTGGGCGTGTCTGTCCTGAACAGATCACTCCCTGGCTGCAGCAGGTGCCTTATGCACTCGGTCTTAGCAAATGCTGTGCAAACCCAAGGTTGTCTTTCACTTTTTTAGTTTAAAAAAATGTTTTTGGAGCCCAAAATGACTCAAAAGAGTTGCCCTGGGAGAAGAAAGACTAGAAAACGAGACAGCAGCCCTCCTAGTTTTATCCCTTTTCCTCAGTGTGAAATTTGATACTTTTTGCAATGGACCCAACATGATCACCGCGTCATTCTCCCCCTCCCACATCTCCTCAGGCTCTTTCTTGCCCTTGTGTGGTGCACATGTCCCCCCGTCTGTACCTGGGAGACTCCAACTAATTCTTCCAGTCCAGATAAAATATGACCCTGCTGGTCAACCTGGAATCAGAAGACTGTTGCCTCTCAGTAGCCACCTTCCCGGGTATTACACATTTGTGGCACTTATCCCTGGCATGGGGGTGTCTTATGGATGTGAGCTCTTTGAGTACAGGAACGATGCTTTGTCCCAGAGCCCAGCCCAGAGTCTGGCTCCGTGAACACTGGCTCCGTGATGAGTCACTGTGCCATTGGGAACAGGACAGGCCCTTCCACCCTAATACCTCAGTGCCAGGAGGCTCAGAGGGAGCAGGTGTGGGGCAGACTTGTGATTCCCCCCCCCCCCCAGATCCTGTCCCACCTGATATACAAAAGGCAGTTAATCCTCATCCCACATGGACAGCAGCCCCACACCTCTGGTGGGAATATGATGGGAACCACACACAGTGGTCAGTGGTTTAGATACTGACATAGTCAGTCTAAATGTTCTAGTAGCCACATGTTTAAAAGCCTCTAAAAATGTAAAATTAATTTTAGTTGTATATTTGACTTAACTCAACACACTCAAAATAATATCATTCCAATGGTAATGGAGATAAAGACAATTTTTTATGAGTCTTCAAAACCTAGTTTGCCCTTGGTACTTCTAGCACATCTCAACACAGACTGGCCACATATTCACGTGCTCAAGAGCCACATGTGGTTTGTGGCCACCACATTATTCTGAATGCTTGTTCCCAATTCCTTCAATCTTTAGTCCAGATCGCATCTGTAGGTCTCAGTCATCCACTTCCCTCTCACCTCTCTGGCCAGGTCTTCATTTCAAATATTGGAAGAGGTCATGGTGGCAGACAACACTCAGAGCCATGTTGAGAGAGCACAGATGCATCACTCTGGAGGAAAGCCCCCATCTCCCTTGTCCCACGGCTGCAGCCTGCAGAGAACCTCCAGCCTCGGGAAAGGGAGTGAGAACAGGAGGGTCCCTGTGCTCAACGGACTAAGGCACAGGGACCCGGGAAGACATGAGGGAGACAGGAAGCAGAGGGGCCCAGTGAGGCTTCTGTAGCAGTGTTTCAGTCACTTCCTACCCAACTTCTACTCCAAGATAGAGCCACTAGGATTAGGGTTAGGGATAGGGCCATCGTTCCCCATGTGAGTCAGGCGAAGATGGTCCCAGCAGCAAGGTGGCCCCAATCACCTCGTCAGTGATTAACAAAAGAGTGGTCACCTGGGTCTGAAACAGAGTAGCATCAGGGAGATGCCATGAAGGGGCTCTGGAACCTTCTTGGTTTTCCTCCTGAGAAACCCTGTGTCTGGGTACCAGCCTTAGAACGAAGAAAATACTGAGGCAATGAGCAGTGAGCAGGAAGGAACTTGCACCAGCCAACCCCGAGGACATCCCCAGAGACCAAAAAAACCAACTAAAGCCCCAAACAAGCACTTAGCAGTGAAACCAGAGAGGAAGCTGTGGCTGCCCAGAGACAAATGCCCTTCCAGGGAGCCTGGTATATGGGGATGACCAACAGACTTAGGCCACGCAAAGTGGGGAGCTAGCTGCATCTGAGGCACCTGTGAGGCCAGAATAGGTAAAGGGTCCACCTCCTCAGGTCAATAGTGGACTAGAAACTGCCAACCTGTGAGCAAAGGGAAATGGATTTTGAAAAAAGAATAATTTAAAAACTGGATAGCCAAAAATAAAAAACAAATACAAACTGGATAGCCACATGCAAGTGAGTGAGGTTGGACCCTTACCTAACACCATACACAAAATTAACTCAAATAGACCAAAGACCTAAATGTGAGACCCCAAACCATAAAGTTCTTACACCATAACAGAAGGTACAAGCTTCATAAGGCTGGATTTGGCCAGGATTTCTTGGCTATGATGCCCAAGACACAGTTAGCAACAACAATAACAAAAAAATATATAGACAAATGGGACTGGTTGACAATCTGAAAATTTTTAGAGACTATGATAGAATAAAAAGGCAAATCGCAGGATGGGAGAAAATATTTGTTCATCATATAGCTAATAAGACATTATATCCAGAATATGTAGAAAGAACTCCTAAAACTTAATAAGAAAAATACTGAGCAGCCTGATTTAAAAATGGGCAAAGGACTTGACTACATAGTTCTTCAAAGAAAATGTTCAAATGGCCAATAAATATATGAAAAGATGCTCAGTATCACTGCGCACCAGGGAAACGCAAATTTAAACCACGTGAGTTATCACCTCACACCTTTTAGGATAGCTATCTCACACACACACACACACACACACACACACACACACACACACACACACACAGAGCCAACAGTGGAAAACAACAAATGCTCATGAGAATGGGGAGAAATTGGGACCTTTGGGCACTGTTGCTGGAAGTGTAAAATGGTATGGCCATTACAGAAAAAACGAGAGCAATTACTTAAAAAACTAATGACAGAACTACCATATGATCAGGAGTCCCACTTCTGGATGTTTTATCTAAAGGAATTAAAAATAAGATTGCCAAGGGATATTTGCACCCCCAAATTCATCACAGCATTTTCCACAATCGCCAAGAGGTGGAGGCAACCTAAATCTTCATCAATATAGGAATGGATAAAAAAAAAAAAAATGCAGTAGGTACACACAATGCAATATTTGGTGGGAGGATTTCCCCACCCAAAATCAATCAATCAATTAATTTATTATTTTTTGAAATAGAGCCTCACCTCTGTTGCCCAGGCTAGAGAGCTGTTCTTTTGAAAAAAGAATAATTTAAAAACTGGATAGCCAAAAATAAAAAACAAATACAAACTGGATAGCCACATGCAAGTGAGTGAAGTTGGTATCAACCTAGCTCACAGCAACCTCAAATTCCTGGGTTCAAGTGATTCTCCTGCCTCAGCCTCCCAAGCAGTTGGGACTAGAGGCGCCCGCCACAACACCTGGCTAATTTTCCTATTTTTAGTAGAGATGAGGTCTCGCTCTTGTTCAGGCTGGTCTCGAACTCCTAAGCTCAAGGAAGGCACCTACCTTGGCTTCTCAGAGTGCTAGTATTACAGATGTGAGTTACCTTGCATGGCCTTAATTATTGTTTTTATTTTTATTTATTTATTTTTGAGACATAGTCTTACTATGTCACCCTTGATAGAGTACTGTGACATCACAGCTCACAGCAACCTCAAACTCTTGGGCTTAAGCAATTCTCTCGCCTCAGCCTCCCAAGTAGTTGGGACTACAGGCGCCTGCCACAACGCCTGGCTATTTCTTTGTTGCAGTTGTCATTGTGGTTTAGCTGACCTGGGCTGGGTTCAAACCTACCAGCCTGGATATATGTGGCTGGGGCCGTAAACACTGGGCTACACGCACCCACGGAGTCTTAATTATTATTTTTAATTGACCTAATAATTGTACACACGGGTATAGTGTGAGATTTCAATACATGTATACAAGGTATAATGATCAAACAGGGTGGATATCCATCACCTCAGACATGTATCTTTCCTTTGTGTTGGGAACACAATCCTCTCTTCCTACTATTTGAAAGTGTATGGCAAGTTGTGGTTCATTACAGTCCCCAGAGTGCTATGGAACGCTGGAATGCACTCCTCCCTCAGCACCTTTGTATCTGTTCCCTACTCCCCTTCTGCCTCTAGCAACACCTGCTCTACCTCGCCTAAGAGGCCAAACACCTGCTCTACCTCGCCTAGGAGGCCAACTTCCATAGTAGCTCTCACATAGACGTGAAAAGATGCAATCTCTGTTTCTGAGCCTGCTTTACTTTACTTAATATAACATCCTCCACGTCCACCTGGGTTGCTGCAAATGACAGTATTTCTTTCTTACTTTGTGGCTGAATAGCCATCCATCGTGTTCTACACATTTCCTTTACCCTGCGATGGAATATTATTCAGCTTTAAAAAGAAGGAAACTCTGCCGTGTCCTACAACATGGGTGGATCTCAAGGACCTTATGCCAAGTGAAATAAGCCAGTCCCAGAAGAACAGAGCCCGCATGCTGCCACTTACACGGAGTAGCCAGGTCGGACTCACAGAGGGAAGAGGTACAGTGGAGGTAGTGGGGGCTGGGGAGCCAATGTTCAGTGGGCATAGGGTTTTGGTCAGGTAAGATGAAAAATGTCCAGAGAGCTGCTCTACAACACGTGCATATCATTAACGGTATTATGAGGCATACTTATAAGTTTGTTAAGAGGGCAGATTTCATGTAGAGTGTTTTTGCTTTTTTTTTTTTTTTAACCACAATTAAAAAGAAGAAGAAAAAGGAGAAAGAACCCACATCCCAGGCCCTGGTGAGGGGCCTTTCTCTCGCTGTCCCTTCCTGCCGCCTCTCCTTCCCGCCCTCCCTCAGCTGCCCTGGGCTCTGAACTTCCTCTGTGGTTGGACAGTTGCTCAGAAATAAAGGCCTAGGCGGAGGATCCCATGGAGAAGAGGGAAGTTGTGCTTTCCTCTTAAAAGAGCAGCCCACACCTGTCCCCTGCCCTTCTGCACTCCCACTAACTCCTGGCTTTGGTACATGCTACAAGCCGCGTGTGAGGAACCCTCGCTGCCCCCAGCTATTTAAGGGCACAAGGCCTCTGCCCCCAGCTCTTAATAGAAACACTTGCTGGAAAACGCAATCCCAGCTCCTGCGGCTTATTCACAGGCTAACTGACTGACAGGGAGTGGACATAGTTTGTGAGATTTGCTTGTCAGCTTTCACTGGAACCAACGGGTATAGAAACACTTCTAGGATGATAGAAGAATGTGCGTGTGGGGTGATATTCAGGATGATGGACAAGAGGGGCCTCAATGAATGTTATGGCCCAATGAATACAACGACTCAATGAATATTAATATTAAGAAACAGCAGGGAAACAAGGGAAACATGCTGACAATCGGCAATGGCCCTTCATCCCGTTCAGTCCAATAGGCTGGGCTCCTGATCCCTCTCCCGCAGAGCTGCAGTGTCACCCCTGAGTCAGGACAGATCCAGGGAAGGGCTTACCGGGGCAGTGCCCATGGGGCTGGTGGACTATGGGCCTCACTTCCGGCAGAACTCTGCCCCCCACCCCACCCCCAGCACTGTGGAATTTTCAGGGCTACCATTGGCCAGAGCACTTAACTAAGTTCAAAGTCAGAGGAAGTCTCTCTTTGGCTGCAGGGCATCAAGAGGGAACTACAGAGTCCCAGTGCTGAGGGGAGGCTGCAGGTACCATGTGGGGCACCAGGGGATCCCCTGTTCTGTATCCTGGTGAGAATCAGGGCCCACCCATTAGGACAAAGAGCAGAGAACAAGTCCTCAGGGGTGTTCGCAGGGAGACATTCCAGAGGTTTGTGTGCGTGGTGGGTGGGGGTGTGGAAGAAGATCTCAAACAGGGATGTTTCTCCTCATGAGATGTGACAATCCCTTTGGTGTGAGGACCCCCAATCCATATGGCATGATGTCACGCTCTTCAGGGGTTTCTTTCCTGTGCCTGAGGCATTTGAAAGAGACAACATTATTTTCCTCACGCAGTTTTTATTATTATTTTTAAATAACATCATTTCCTTGAGATAGTTTTCATTACCGCCATCCCCTGTCTTGAGGTAGTTCTTGAGGCTCAGTGAGTTGTTTGGGGGAAAGTCCCAAGCACCTGTGCTGAGGAGACCCCCAAGCTGCAGCCCCCAGGAAAGCCATGGCTCCTGAGAGGTGTGGGGGTCAGGGAGGCTCCCATCCCTCCTCAGCCCTGCAGACTCAGAGCCGTGTCCTCCCTGGGCAGAGGGGACGTCCAGCCTCTTCAGCCGCAGAACCAGGAACTCAACACAGAATTGCCCTCCTTGTGTTGAGGGCACGTTAGTCAGGGTTCTCATGAGCATGAGTCACCAAAACCCAAGCTTAAGAGAAAGAGATTTCTAAAAAACATATGTATCGAGCACTCAGGCAAAGACAGTGCTAAACTGGTGTCAGCAATGAAGACAATGGAGGGCTGAGTGGGTCTCTTTCTCTGTCTCTTTGTCCTTCAGTCCCAGGCTTTGTGCCCAAGTCATGACATCAGGGAGGACACTGTGGGTTGGATTCCACCCCAACAGCACCTGACCAAGAGAATAAGGTGCTGGCACCGCAGGAGGCCATGATGGCTCAGAAGGGTCCGAGCTGTGTCCCTGACTTCTGCAAACAAGGAGGTACCCACCAGTCCCCAAGGCCAGGGTGGGGACCCATGGCCCTAGCCTCAGTCATTGTATCCTGAGGCCTTAGAGGTGTCTCTTCCACAGCCCAGGCTCCTCTGCTGATCCTTTTGTCTAAGGGGCTGTGTCTTTGATCAAGTTCATGCAGATAGGTGTCCCTACAGCTCCTGAGGGACCCTCTGAGACTCCTTCAACCAGAGAACTGCACCAGCCAAGATGAGCAAGATGGGTACCTTCACAAATGCCAAGAGCAGGTAGTAGGTCCTGTGACAGGTGACAGTGCAGTCAGATCCCTGGGCCCACTACTCATCCCCTGACCCTATAAGCCATTAGCCAGCTCAGCAAAGCCCATGACCCCAGGCCCAGCAGCCTCACTCTGGAGACCCCCAGGAATCCCGTCCATAGTTCAACCACAAGGAATCAGCTATTTTGCACTGGGCCTGTCTTCTTTTCTAATTTTACCTTCTGGGATTCCCCTTTGCCCAAAGGACATCTCAGCCTGTCCACCTCTAGAAGGACCTGGAAGTCACCAAATACAGGTTGTGTTTTCTTGACTCTATTCCTACTAATACTAACCACAACATGGTAAATCACACTCCCTGTGCTGTGTCTCTTGATATCTCACACCATGAAGATCTTATCTCCTCTTGGCACCCACAAGGCCACTGGTGCTTTTTTACTGACCAGTTGAATGGGTGGGTGGTGCTCATAGAGAAGAGCTCCGCAGAGCAGTTTTCTGGTGAGGGCTAGAATGGGACAATACGAGGTATGGGGTAATGGGTACAGGAGTAAGAGGGGGATTGGGGCCTTGATTCTGGCTATAACAGCCACTGGCATTCAGTGATAGACATGGGCAGAAGGAGCTCTCAAGCTTGGCTTCCATAAAGAAGGGTCCCCAGGTAGAGTCAGGAGAAAGGACCACATGACTCACCTCTTATAGGAGCCAGAGGACATCTGTGTATTTGTGTTGGCAGGTGGCACGACAAATGGTTTGGAAGAGAAGCTTGCCGGGGAGGGAGCCATTCCCACTAGACACAGGCAAAGTTAGTTGCAGGTTATTGGCGCAGTTGTGGGTTGATGCATGGCCCCCAAGCCACCTCCGCCCTTCCAGCTCTCACTAGGGGACCCTTCCTCCCCTGGAGTAGGAAGCTTCCCTCAGGCTTCTATTGAGTCATCTGAATCACAACATAGTCTTTTTTCCATCATTTTCCGGATGTGACAAGAAGAAATAAAAATTAAGTGGGAGTGAACATTATAGTTATTCTGGAAAACAGAGATACATCTTTTCAGATTCTCTTTCCATACACCCCTATAAGTGGTTGGGGGGATAAAAAATACCTCTGTTCCTTTCCACTTGAGTAGTGCCTGAGCAGAGCTCAAGGACAGAAATTTGTAGAAATGGAGCATCTAGTTATTGGAGTGGCAAGGGAGGGGCTGGTCATTAAGAGGGCACATTCTGGTTAAATGGTAAACAATGATGGCGAAGAATAAAGTATTTTTATGAGGAAGTATGCGGGCAATTATTTGTGGTGGGCAGCCTGGTCACGGGTTCCTGAGACCAGCCTGGCACTGAATGCTGGAGACATGCCAGTGATCTTCCATTTCAGCCTGGCAAACTCTCTTCTCAGAGGTCCCACGCTTTGGACATGCTGGATAGCTCTAGCCTGAGCTCTGGGTCATTCCAGGCATAATCGCTCCCCTGTGGTCATCCCACAGGCTGGGGGCCCCATGGATGCCGCCACCAAAAACTTTGAAATGCCTCTGTCCCTAAAGTTCCACACTGGCCATGGTTTTCAGCCTCTCTGTCCCTTGCCTGGGTCTTAATCCCTTCTCTGTCCCCACAGACCTTCTGGACTTCCCTACATGGCAGCCCCGAGGAAGGCTTGCCTAGGCAACACTTTCCAGACTCCATTTGGCCCAGTGGCAGGCCCTGAGTCCCTCTTTGGTCCCACCTCTCATTATATTTGTTCTAAAGCTTACATACACCTCCGGACGATGTTCCAGTGTGGGTGCAGGGCAGAGGAGGGACTAGGCACACACGTGTGGGCGGAAGCAGAGAGGGGCTGTTTCTCAGATTCCACCAACACCAGCAGGAAGACCCCAGAGTCTATCTTGTGGTCTGAGGCACAGAGCAGATGCCAGGGCAGCAGAGAGGTCCCTGAAGTTGACCCAGTGGTCAAAGCCTTCCTTCCTCTTTAAAGCATCTGCTGTCATCCATGTGCTTCCCTGGGGTCTCTCTCACCCCTCAGTCTCTCTTGGGTAGCCAGACAAGGGAGAGGAGGTGGTGGCTGGGGACCCGTAGACGAGGGGTCCTATAAAATGCCCAAAGCCATTCTGAATTGGCCAAATTCCTGGGTCTCATCACTGAGACCCTCTGGGCTGCCCTAGGTCCTCCCCTCCCCACATAATGATAGGACCAGAAGGCTGACCACTTCCTAGAAGGACACCCCAGACCTTTGTGGGGGCCTCAGGCACACCCTGGGCTCTGATGAAAGAATGTGAGGCTGTCCAACCAATGGGTAGCAGAGCTGAGCTACAGGCCACCGAGGCAGTGTCACGTGTCCCCCCCCCATCCCAGCTCAAGCTCCGCCACGCTGTGCATTGTCTGGGTCCCTCAGAGAGACCTCAGGGACTGGGACAGAGAGTTGCTCTCACTTCCTTCCCATCCATCTGTCCATCCGTTTGTCTGCCTTTCAGGCTTGAGGAGGAGAGGGTCAGTCCTGAGCACCAGAGTCCCTAATGGAGATGAGAAAGTTCTTACCTGATTTGTTCAGTCCTGAGCACCAGAGTCCCTAATGGAGATGAGAAAGTTCTTACCTGGGTCAACGATCACTTTAACTCGGGTGCCAAGGTCGGTTCCAGTTTTCTTGATCCCACACCAGTAAGTGTCTGCGTCATCTTGCCTGAGCCCCGTTATGGTCACGGTGAAGGTGCGGTCTGTCCAACTGTCCCTGATGGACACACGGTCACTCTTCACCTCTTGCTCTGACCCTCTGGTCTGAATGAGGACCTTGCACGAATACCATGTCACACCACGACACCACCACTTTTTGTAGGTCTCCCATCCTTGGTTATAGTGACACTGCACTGCCACCACACCCCGTTCTGGGGCCCTCACAAACTCTGGGGCTTGGATAGAGAGACTACCTGGAAAACAGAACCCCAAGATAGAGTTCCCATCACCCGGAGCCAGGGACTGGGACTGGACGAGGGTCCCAGACCTCCCCAGCCAGCCCTGACACACGCCTCCACCCACCTCCCCCCTCGGCCTGGCCTCCTTTAGAGTCCTCAGTGGCAACGTCCAGGCCTCTCCCATCTCCTTCTGCCCAGGCCTGCTTACTGTATGTGACACCCTGGTTCCTGTCGCCTCTTTCCTTGTCTGCTCAATGCTGTTATCCTCTGATCTTTTCTTCTCCAACTACCCTGTCTCTGAACCCTCAGCTAGTTCCTCTCTCTTCCTTTCTCCTTATTTGGTGTAACCGGTGCTATGTTGGCATACAATTCACAATCAGCTCTCTGGGGGGAAAGACATCTCTGGTTTGTGACATCTGCTGATTTCTGTAGTGTGAATACCCCCAGCATGGCAGATGTCAGGCTCCCCAGGTGATGCTGCTAGACACAGAGCTGGGAAGAGATGTCCCACACCAGTTCTTTGAGTGTGTAGGAGTCGGTTCCCGCCCACTGCAGGGGTCACCTCGGTTCTCCCTCCAGGCTCCCTCTTGTCTCCACCTCTGCAGAGGGATTCCCTGCACTTCCATGGTTCCAATGGCTGCCTATATCCTGTGAGTCCCAAACCCATATTTGTAGCTCAGATTCTGCCCTTAGCCCACCATTGACAAAAACACGCTGCCCATCTCTACCCCAAATTCAGCCCTAACAGACCTGAAGGCTCTGCCTCTCCCACCCTCAACCTGCTCAGCCTCAGTGTTCTCCCTCTAGTCGGGGATTCCATGTGGACAGAATAGCAAAGGCCCCATAACAGCTGAACAGTTTACAGATGAGGGTAAATATAACGCGTTTCCTGTGGTTCAGTTGTTGACTCCATCTAAGCTGACTACTTCAAGATAGGCTCTTTTCCCAGCAATGACCACTTGTCCCTTGATCACATGAAAGACTCTCTTGACCATCTGTTGATCCCAGAGGCTCAGGCTTAGCAAGGGGTCTCTGCAGGGAGCAGGCACTGGGAAGGTGCCACCTTCTCACCCCTTAGGCTTGCTTCCTGATGTGATTTTCATTTACCTCAGATTTGCTTTGGTGGGTGGCAGATTAATCTACCCCCACAGATGTTGACATCTTAATACTGAGAACTGAGAGTATGTCCCCTTCCAAGGCAGAAAAGATTCTGCAGATGTGATTAACTTAAGGATCTTAAGACAAGGAGGTTATCCTGGACCATCCCCATGGGTCTGACAAATGAGAGAGGTTGAAGGAGAGTGAGCTTTGAAGATGCTCTGCCGCTGGTCGTGCATGTGGAGGGCAGGGCAGCAATCCCAGGAAAGCAGGTGGCTTCCCAGAGCCAGCAAAGACAGGAGGCAGATTCTCCCCTACAACCTGAGGAAGGAACACTGTCCTGTCTACATCTTGATTTTAGCCAGTAAGACCTTTTCAGACTTCAGAGTTTCAGAACAGTGAGATGACAAATCAGTGCTATTCTAAGCCATGGAGTTTGAGTGATTTGTCACAGCAAGCCACAGGAAACTCAGACAGCATTCTGTCATCAAACCAGAGAGGGTCCCTCTCGCTGCATCAGCATTGTATCACTGTCTCTCTTTTTCTGTCTCCTTTGCTAGGACAGTCACTCCAGAAGAGCAGAGATTTTGTGTTTATTTTTTCTCTCTCTTTTTCCCACTCCCTGCCCCAGTGCCTTGATCAATGTCTGGTTCATGGTAGGCACAAATACATTTAATGGCTGTTTTTGGAAAGAAGTAGGGGCACAAATACATTTAGTGGCTGTTTTTGAAAAGAAGTAGGTCATCATGACCTTGGGAGATAATCGTTCAACTCTAGGACAGCAATAATTTTCACCAATGGACAACAAAGAGTAAGGATGTTAATTGCAACACTAATGCAATAATAAACATTGAAAACAAAGTCAAATGTCATCAGTAGGGGGTTGGGCTAATAAGTTATGGCCTAGCCATAATATGATGTTTTGTTTTATTCTGTTTTGTTTTGAGACAAGGTCTAACTCTGTCACCAGGCTAGAGCCCAGTGGAGTAATCATAATTCACTTTTACCTGGAACTCTTGGGCTCAAGAGATCCTCCTGCCTCAGCCTCCAGAGTAGCTGGGACTACAAGTGCACACCATCATACCCAGCTAATTAAAAAAGAATTATTGTTTTTAAAAAGATGGGGTCTTGCTATGTTGTCCAGGCTAGTCTAAAACTCCTGGCCTCACGTGACCCCTATGCCTTCGCCATCTAAAATGTTGGGATTCCACTGTTTGTGGCTTAATATGGTTAAAAAGAAAAAGACAAATTACCAATGATAGGAAAGACATTCAAGGTATGTTATTAGGTTAAAAAAATAGTTGCCTAAGAGAGTGTATGATTCCACCTCTGAGGTCTCCCCGTAGTATGTCCATGGGAAGCCATCTACAGCTGTGTGTTCTAAACTTTTAACACTGGTTAACACTGACATTAGGTGGGGGGGGGGTGGATTTTTTTCTTCTAAATCATACACTTCTGTTGTGTTAAAATGCTCACAATGTCATCTGTCAACTGACAAAACAACAAGGAAATTTTTTAAAAATTTAAAAAGGGTCAACTACAACTAGCTCTGAAGTCTGAAATGGTCTTACTGGATAAAATCAAGATGTAGACAGGGCTGTATTCCTTCCTCAGGCTGTAGGGGAGAATCTACCTCCTTGTCTTTGCCAGAGAAGAGTCGCCAAAAGACAGCAACTGCTGGACATTAAAATCAAATGCAGAAGTCAGCAGATAGGCTGATGTCCTTTTTTGAAAGAAAAACAACAGGACTGCAGGAGGAAGCAGGAGCTCAATGTAAGCCGTGTTCTTTAGCAATCACAAGCAGCAGAGAAGTGATGCAGCTGACGTTTCCTCAAACCCAGCATCAGTGATTTAATCCAACTGCAAAGCACTTGTAGTGTGATCCGGCCCATTTAAAAAAATACGTGAGGGGTCTTAGAAACACAGATTATGATAGATAGCAACCATTAATTAAGTTTATATGCATTTTCAAGGGTTGATTAGAGGGAAGACAGGGCTGGGGATGATAGGACAGCTGTCAGCTAAGAGCAGAACCTTGGGGAATGAGGCTAAAGGGATTTAAAAGCAGAGGCTGTTTACATTTCAGCTTTTTGATTTCGTGAATCTGAGATGTAAACTTTCTCTCTCTTTCTCTCTCTCTTGATTTCGTGAATCTGAGATGTAAACTTTCCTGAGAGATGTAAACAGTCTCTCAGGAAAGTTTGCCCCCTGTCCTCGCGTGGACAACATCTTTGTGTGAACATTTCATCTGAAAATGAAGAGAAGGGCCTGAGCCCCACATCTCGACTGGTAGAAAGTGATCGCTGATGAACAAAACAAGGCAGGCGGAAAAGGGCAGCACTCAGAGCAGAGACGCCCAGGGAGTATCAGCCGCAGGTGGCAGAAACCTCCAGAGTGGAACTAGGATTCTCACTGGCTCTGAGCAGGGATTTAAGTCCATCCCCCTTTGTACCTACGGGGCAGGGCGTCTCTGGGGCTATAGTAACCAGTCACCCGTCTAGCTCCGAGCAGGCATTTCCTAGACACAGATCTGCTCATCTGGCCACCCTTGCATCACTTTCCTGGCTGAGAGAACTGTGGTTTGTTCTTAAACTTGCAACATGTACAGAGTACCCACTCTTGTCAGTCCCAGTCTGGGGTGCTGGGTTGTGCCAGCGCCCTGCCTTTCTCTTGGGGCATGGGGGTGGGTCACATAACCAATCAGATAAGAGAATATCCCACTGGAAATTGGATTGTTCCGTCTTTGCCCTGGCTCTTTTCTCTCCTTTCATTTTGCAGAAATAACTTCAGAGTGGCCAATGGCGATCTGTCAGTGAGACGTGGCAGCATGGTTCTTCCTTCGTGCTGGACTGACCTGGCCCCTTCCCATGTAAAGTCAGGGTCAGACAAGGAGGGCCTCTCTCTGTCCTGTCTCTGAGGACCCCTCATCTCCCTTAGTCACAGAAAGATCTGTCAGTGAGACATGGCAGCATGGTTCTTCCTTCGTGCTGGACTGA